>OMLB01057003.1:0-42802 GCA_900302555.1 Myripristis jacobus
CCCAGCCCCCCTCCCAAGCCCCTCACGCCACCTCCACCTCCCAAGGTTTTTGTGTCGGTGGGCTGTCAGACAGAGTACGATCCCATCTTCCCACCGATGCAGGCATGGACCACCTCTCTTCATCTCTCCCTCTCTATCTCTCTCTCTCTCTCTCTCTCTCTCCCTCTGCCTTTTCTCCACACTGGCCTCACACTCTTCTAGTTTTCTGTGTCATATTGTCCACTTCATTCTAGACTTTGACTCTATTGCTTGCTTCTCTGTTTGGCTTCTACTGTAACTATGAATCAGTTGTGTTCTTTGAATGAGTGTGTTTGGTTTTTTTTTTTGGTTTTTTTTTTCAAAGTAAGCAGTCAAGCCTTTGTATTTGTGCTACATCCGGTGACTGACTCCTGGCCTCCAGTCATGCCACTTGGCAACATCTGCACTACCTTAGGCTGTGTCTGAAATCAGTTGAGTCCAGGTTACAAGGAGCCTGACACTCAGGCTACGAGACCAGACCACTCTCCCTCTTCTGATCACAACATGTGACAGCACCAAAGGGTTTGTTTTCAGATCACGCTTGGAGTGGAGAGTTTAAGAAGTTGCAGGGAACGGGGTACCTCCCATATTCCGGCCACACTAACTGTCCTGTCATGTGCAGGAATGGTAGGCTTGCAGCGCAGCTGAAACCTAATCTGGCCTATGACAGCACAGTTACCACTACAGTTATAGCATCTCCCACAGGACTTCCACCAACAGGTCCCACTATGTTAGAGACCGGCATGTCACCATAGAATGCCATGTACTATCACTTCAATAGAATATGGCAGATACCAGTGTCTTTCTTTTTTTTTTTTTTTTTTTTTTTTTTTTTTTTTGAGTTGTGCCGGTGAACACTTGTGGAGTAGGAGATTGACATGAGTACAGTTTGTATTCACATCAAAAGCCCAATAGAAGCTTGGCTATTTTATTACGTCGAAGGTCATGTGTCTCAGAAGGGCTGTCATTTTGTATGTGTGTGTGAGAGAGAGTGAGGGAGAGAGAAAGAGAGTGAGAAAATATGTGGACCGGAGATGCTATTTTCTCCCCCAGTGGAATGTAACATGAAGTCAAGAAGCTCCAATAACCACACCATTTGAGAAGAGTTGTGTTTGTTTACCTGAGCCAGACACACTCACACAACAGTGATGATAAAAAAAAGAAATGCAATGATGAAATTTTAATCCTATTACACTTTTCAATTCTTTGATGATTGCTTTCTGTCATGGTTGAATCTAATGTATGCTCTGGAGCTTTGTACTCTGTTTGTCTCAGTTGTTACAGCCTAGTCTAACAAAAAGGGGAGACTCATCAACTCAGCCCATAAGAAACCACAAGAAAAAAAAATACTTTAAGAAACTCCTCAGCACCAACATGATATTTAGATCTGAGCTAGATCTAGATCTAGATATTTTTTTCAGTGCTTTACAAATTATGCTTCTCTGCAGCTAAATGGTTTAATTTCATTTTAATTCTGTTTGAATTCTTTGGGTGAGTATGTTTGTATTCTCTGTATTCTCTCTCAGTGGTATATGTTAAACTGAGGAGTTGTTCTCAACATGGCCCTCTGCACAGCTGGAACATCAATAAAGAAATCATTTTGGTCTTCTACCTCCATCAGATCCAGTCTCAGGGGAAGACCTCTCCCACTGGCCCTGCAAAACCAGCCAACAAGCTGGACAACATGCTGGGAAGCTTGCAGTCCGACCTCAACAGACTTGGAGTCCAGACCGTAGCTAAGGGTGTCTGTGGTGCCTGCAAGAAGCCCATTATTGGACAGGTGATGACAGTACAGAGCCAATACACACAGGGGTGAACTCACAGAAGGGTTGCCCAGCTTTTACAGGTGCTAGACCTGTGCAGACAAGACAAAAAGAAACCGTGTAATTCACAAAGCACTTGTAAAGGGTGAAATGTACCCTTTACTGTGCTGCCAAACAAATAGTGTCACGGTGCACAGTGCACCTACTCGCTATTTGTGCGTATTTAAATTAGCTAATATGCATACTATACCATTGGTGCAAAATTGGCCCCTCTCTATGCAAATGAGCCTCATTGCAAAAACAGCCTAATTCACAAAGACCACTTCTAATAGCCACATGCAAATAGAGTGAAATTATTAGCATCTTCAGAGAGTTGGTGGTAATTGAAATGCATTCGCAAGGGGTGTCATGCCCAGACTTTCCAGTGATCATGGCAGCGATGATTGTAGCCTGGAGAAAGGAAATGTCATGCCAGGTCTACTCGAGAGCAGATATTTTGAAGGTGAATATCTTTTTTTGAATTTAATTGAGACTGAAATTATTTACAGATTTGGGTTGCCAGGTCAAACAATTCTTGCTATACTTGATGACATCAAGGATGACATTGAGACTGCCACCCAAAGATGCCATTTAATACCTCGCATTGTCCTGCCTCCTGTCTTCCAAGGCAACATTTATATTTTGCCATGTGGATAATTGCAATCAGACACAAAAAGGGCAAATTGCACTCAGCTGCAAAAGTTTATTGGCGTGTTTGCACTGTAGTATCATTAGCGCAATATCTTTTGTTAAGCGGACCTTGAGGCACACAGTTGTGAGTCAGATAGAGGGGGCCAGTGATGTGCTGTTCATGGTGCTATCAGCAGCTGCAGTCTATGCTTTGTGAATTCACCCAGCTGTGTTTAAGACATCCGTTAATGCAGCACATCCATGCATGCATATGCACACAAAGTTGCATACACCAATGACCTTCAGAGCTTATACGTGATCATCATTATTTAACATATTTGTTTATTTTTTTAGTAAGAATGCTGTATAAGCTGATTAAAAAGTTGCAAGCTGCTTTTTTTTATCACCAGATTGTCTAACTCTCCCTCCCCACTGGTTCTCATCTGTAACTTACTAATTAATTGGAAAGAATGAGATTTTGCAACACATCAAATCCAAAGACCCCCAAGTTGGAGCAAAGCACATAATTGAGCCTGCGGTTTGTAATGAAAGACATGGAAATTTACTCCCCCAAAATTAAATCTCATAGAAACTGACTGGTGGTTATTGTTCTACAAATGTAAAATTTTCCATTTTTTAACATTGTCCAAAATACAATCCTGTGCTGAAAAAACAGTCCTGTGGTGTCTTCTCCTAGATGTAGATTCTGCCCATTGTATGCAGAGCTGTGCCAGTCTTCTTTGTTTTCCCTTTGCAGCTCATTTAAGCTCATGGCCTGTGTCTCCCTTCACCAGGTGGTAACCGCCATGGGCAGGACGTGGCACCCAGAGCACTTTGTGTGCACCCACTGCCAGGAGGAGATCGGCTCCAGAAACTTCTTTGAACGTGATTCACAGCCTTACTGTGAGAAAGATTACCACAGCCTGTTCTCTCCGCGATGCCACTACTGCAATGGACCGATACTGGATGTTAGTAATGCACACACACACACACACACACACCCCACACACATGCACACCAAATAACAAATAGGATAATATGGCGTATTAATTCATAAGTTAATGGATTAATGGCTTAGTGGAGAAATCAGTTCATGTGAGGGTGTGTGCCTGTCTTTCACATAAACATTCACACTCCAAAGTAAGACATGTGCACACATGTGCACAGACACACAGCTTCCTGGGTGCAGTGAAGTGGCTTTAAGGTGATTCATGTATACAGACTAATTCATATGTTAGTGTCAGGGTGTGCTCATTTCTCTCTTACTTGTCAGTTCTCCGTCATATCCCCATCTCCATCTCCATCATGTGTCTCAGCCATGGCACTAACACACACACACACACACAGCGCCAGAGGCAATTGAAGAGAAGTAGACTGTGGACTTGAATCTGGGGAAAAGCCAATGTGAGTCACTGCCAAGTCTTTCTAATTCATCATCTCTGAGTGTGTCAGCCACACACCCAAATGATCTATTACTTTTGTTTCTGGCTTTCTTTCTTATTTCCCTCAAACAACTTCACTAAAGGTTCGTTTCCAGCCGCCATCTGTCATCTCATAAAATAATAATAAAAACAACTGAGTTCACAAGCACACTCAAATGTGAATAGTTTTGTAACAGTGGTTTGCAGCGGGATTTTCAAGGCCTGCTGGAGAAACTCTGCTAATGTTGGGTGTGTTGAAATCCACGCTAACATGTACAATATGTGTGTTTCCAGTTGAAGCTCCTGAGAAATGCTATCAGGCCTGGAAAACATGAGCTAACAGTCACAGGATTCCAGCACCTCCCACGCGACCTGTCCGCAATGCCTATTTAGAGCTTGCCTGCCCCCTCCTGGCCTCTGCCTCACTCTTGCACTTAGATGTAGGATGCTGGCTTTCCATTAAGAATAACACCAGGAAGCATGCACAGTTTTCCTTTCAGGATTTATGGGTCATAGTTTTTAAGAAATATGCAATATGCTGACAACTTTGAATAACTGACATTGCTTCTAACAATGTGTTTTTTTCCCCCTCACAGAAAGTGGTGACTGCCTTGGACAGGACCTGGCATCCAGAGCACTTCTTCTGTGCCCAGTGTGGAGCCTTTTTTGGACCTGAAGGTATCAGCCACTTTTCCACTTCCTCCTTGTGATTTACTTTATGCAAAAAGAACTTAGCGGAGAGAAGGCCCTGTTAACAGACATGAAACAACAAGCTGCTACAGAAAATGGAAACTTACCCATCTTTGCACCAGAGTCTCAGTTACTGCATAATGAAGTTTTATCCAAAAGTTGGCTATCTAGTGAAATGTAGGGTCCAATGTTCACTATTATCAGAAGAAATATCCAGATAATTCAATAAAGAGAATATGTATCTTTTCTGTCCTCAAGGTTTCCATGAAAAGGACGGAAAGGCGTACTGCAGAAAGGACTACTTTGACATTTTTGCCCCGAAATGTGGTGGTTGTGCCCGAGCAATCCTGGAGAACTACATCTCAGCTCTCAACTCTCTCTGGCACCCTGAGTGCTTTGTGTGCAGGGTGAGTCACTTGATATTTGGATATCTGTGGAGGATATCTCATAAAAATTGAGCCAGCAGGCCATGTTGTGATAACCCGTCCTGTTATTTCTGCTGTGATTTCCAGGAATGCTTCACACCGTTCATCAATGGCAGCTTCTTCGAGCATGATGGCCAGCCGTACTGCGAGTCGCACTACCATGAACGCCGCGGCTCGCTCTGCTCCGGCTGCCAGAAGCCAATCACCGGCCGCTGCATCACAGCCATGGGCAAGAAGTTCCACCCGGAGCACTTTGTGTGCGCTTTCTGTCTCAAGCAGCTCAACAAGGGCACCTTCAAAGAGCAGAATGACAAGCCCTACTGCCAGGGCTGCTTCCTGAAACTCTTCAGCTAGTGTGTGCTGTGTCATGTGTCTATATGCACATGTACCTTGTGTGCTTATGTATGTACTCACATGTGTAGCATGTATGTGTGATTCGGTGAAGTGGAATTTTAAACAGAGGACCTTTTTTAGGTTTCGGGTCAGATCAGGAGAAGCCATGAGAAAAGTCCTTGGCATTGATTGTTGGGACTTCCCTGCCTGTCAAACCTCTTAGGTTTGACATTTTACCTTTACTAAAGGCAGGAGCTTTTAACAGAGCCCAAAGAGATTTTTGCTAGAGTTTTATTCCCCTGTGCAGAGAGGGTGCTGATTTCCCCCTTGTGTTTAGGGAAGTCAGAGCCCTGATTTGTAAATTATGTTATTTTTCCATCATCACAGGGCAAGACCCTGCATCATAAGACCAGCCTAGGTGGCAGGAGGTTTTTTTTTTATGGTTTGAGACCGCTGCTTGAGACCATCAAATGCATGGACCATGGAGAGTTGACTGATTCTGAAATAGTGTTGAGTAGCCAGTCCTTGGCCAGTGAATGTTGGAATAATGTAATGGAACAATGTATTTTTCTAATTTCTACAAATGTTGCGGTGCCATTTCAAATCCACATGAAAAACCACACATCATGGACACACTGAACGCATAGGAGATTAAATCCTATTTCTTTTATTTTCCCATCTCTCCGTATCATATCTTTTTTCCTTGACTTCTATAAAAGCCCAGCTCAGACTCGTGGCACCTTTCAACCACAGATCTCTTGACAAGAAAGTCTCTGAGGTGCATTTTGCAGTTTGGTATGGTCAAAATATTAGCTCCTATTTTTATACTCTTCCTATGGAAATAAACCCAGGTGTTTTCTCAGTTACAGTGGACATTCAGATTTGTGCCCCTTGGCTTCATTTATTCTCAGTGGAACGACATAGGGAAAGTGCTTGATGTGAACTCTGGTTCCTTATTTTCCAGCAGGACTATTACAGCTGGCCACCAGTAGTTATGTTTTATACCACCGACTCTATATTGAAAGGGGAGGAAAAATCTGTGACACTCCCACTTTCCCCCTCTGTAGCAACTTGGAATTTTTCTACTTTACTACTGCATTGACTTGTTACTTACTTCATAATTAATGTCAGATATAAAAGTAGGACTATTGTGACTGATGACAAAAAAGTAGGTCAATACAAGCACTATATGTGTTGGTTAGAAATGTTGAACTTAAGGTGCACTTTTGGAGAAAACATGCCAAAACGATAGTGGTTTTCCTTGCTCTGGTTTGAAAATGATTTTATTCACTGCTGTATCTATCCACACTTTTACCAGTCTTAATACTCCATTTAGAATAAAAAGAGTTAAGTTCAATTATTATTTTCCATATTTTACTTTGACTACTGTCATGAATTTTTCACTGTAATAAATATATTGGGTGGGCAAAATGTTTGCAGCCATGCTGCTTCGGGCTGATTCTTAAAGATTTAAACCTTGGTTGAAAATATGCTTTCTAATTAAGTGTGTTCTTTTTGCAGAGCATTTGGATTAGAAGCATGCTGCATTTTTTTTCTGTAGGAGGCTTGCACTTTTCTGGAATTGTGTCGGCACTAGCTGCCAGTTGCTATAACAATCAGAGTCAAAATTTCTATAACAGTAATATGCTAGATTTTGTGACATAACTGTGTTTTGTCAGCTGGATTTTTTTTCTTAGCTCTTTAGGCTCACATTGATATGCAAAGAGCTGGCTCTATGGGCATATGGGCAAACAATAGTTCACCATACACAGACATCTAGCCCTCAAGTCTTTTTTAATCATGAGAAATAACCGTGATCCTTCTATCCAAGTTGAGTCATATTCCATGTCAGTGCTAGTCTCACTGATGACAGCTGGATGTTTCTGTTAGCTGGTCAGGAATCAGAATACAAGGACACCAAGCCAGGGCCGAGCCTTTACCTAAAGTTATGTACTGACTCTTTCCATTATACTCTTTATTTTACAAGTGACTGTGTATTGCCAGATATATCGAAATCATTGTGTGATGGTTTTTGACTGTGTTGTTTGATTATCATATTCTTTTCAGTGGTTTCCATGCCAGCTTTTAATTTTGGTCACTTGGTTTCAAAGGTTTTCAGTTATAACACAGTAAACATGTCAGTCACTTCAGTTTGTTTTTATTTTGAAAGAACATTTGTGCTTGTGCCAAATCTGTCTGTGCAATGATGTCTTATACACTGTGGAGTTCTCAGTCTTTCCTGTGATTCTTTATGGATTGAACTCTGGGAGAGGCTTCATCTGCTGTGGTGCATCCTGTGCAGATTTCCAAACAGATCCCTAACATCCACAGAACCTAACACTGTAACAGACAAGACTACGAGATATCTACTGTGCACTGAGCCAAAGACAGTATATTTTACTCCTCTAGTGGGTTCAGATCTACAGCAGAGGTTTGGGACTCTGGGTGTTAGAAATACTTGGAAATCGACATTTGCACCTTCAGTTTTAACTGTGTGTGCCCCTGAAAATGAACAGGGATTGTGATTTTATTTTTTGTCCCGTGTTTATTTATGATCTTACAATATATTGCCTTATAGTTTCTGCTTCTTCTGTCAAAGGGTTCATGCAAAATCAAAGGCTTTTACTGGTAATGAAATTAAGTGAAACTTCCTCTGTAAATGCAGACACATTCTGGATCTGCTACCATTTAGATTTTCTCATGTGCCATGAATTTGGCTGTTTTCTGTGGGTGGGGCATAAGCCTATATGGGTCCTGATTATTGAGGTATTTGATTAATGTAACTGCTGCAAATAAAATGACTATTTCTGGCATGGTTTTGTCCACAAAGTGCTTTCTCTCTTATACACACCGTCACTAGTTGATGTTTTCCTGTATAAAGCAGACATTATTTTAGCTTAAGCAAAGAGTTTTAATCAGCAAAACCTGTGGAATGCTTTTCAATACTGCATCATATCAAACCTCAGATCAACAGAGGACATGCAATTCTTTTACATTAGTCTGATGGCATGATAAAGGTCTAGACCTACCAACTTGTCATCTGTTGGTTGTACAAAAACAGGTGACATATCTAAAATGTAGTTTTGGAGGAGATGACCAATGCAGTCTGAGATTCAGTTAGGAAATGATAAAGCTCATTGAAACACCCTCATTTACAGATTAGTCTGATGTAATTGTGTATACAAGTCATAACGGTAAAAAAAAATAGGTAAAAATGTAAGATGTAAGCTTGACTGTGATGGGTTTTTGGTTAAACAGCAGCTGTCTGATCTGCTATAGAGCAGTAACTCAGTGCAGCTGACAGATACACAGACAGGCCACCAGGTCTTCCTGGCGAGGGGATGGGGTGACCTGGATTCTGTACTTTGACAGGGCTTGGAGCTTGCGGATAAGCTCACAGAGGTAGGGCCCAAAGTCAGCAGGGGCATCCAGGATCTCCAAGTGTCTCAGTTTCTGCAGGCCATGCAGGCGTAAGAAGTCTTTCTTTGGCACATGCTCATGGCGGAGTTTAAGGCTTTTGAGGTTTGGATACAGATCTGGGATTTCACCAGTGCGCGCTCCCAAAAACGAAGGCCATGGGTCGAAGTGAAGGTGGAGCAGACTGGGAAGTGTCACCGCTACGGCTGCCATCTCTGCTGCTGAGTGTCTGACACGGAGGCTCAGACTCGTCACTGTGGCTGGAATGGAGGTTGCATACTTCTTGAGAGGCGGGCCGTTGACAATGACAAGGGTTGACAGTTGACGGAGGTCCTTCAGCCATGTTTTCAAGTGACTGGCGTCCTGTGGCCTTGTTTGGCTGGTCTCTTCATATGAGTGCTGATAGAAAACAGCTAGACTCTGCAGGCAAGGCAGGAATGTCATGATGTCTGCAGACAGTGAGGGATCCACATAGTCCACAAGTTCCAGACTGGACAAGGCTACAGCAGAAGGATATCCATCTGTGCCAACTGGGCTTGCATCAAAGTAGTTATGGCCCCTGTGGTGGAGAACAGGATGTGTACGATTCACAGACCATGACAGGTGCTTCATCTTGGGCAGGCACTTAATTATGGAATAAAACATCCCAACCGGGTCTTTGTGCTTTCTCTTGTGATGATAAACTAGAGATGTCAGATTTGTAAACTTTGAGATGCTGGCAATCAGCGTGTCTTTCACTGGGGAGGGGAAGTTCACATCGCACAAGCTCAGGTGGGTCAGCTGCTGAGGCTGAGCCACGGTGGAGCTGTCAATCAAAAGAGGAGGGCCGACACTGCCCCTGATGGCTACACGCTTCAAGTCAGTAAACCCCTTTAGCAAGTCCACACTGTCTTGAGACACTTGGTCCATCACAATCGCAGTGAGAGCCGGCAGCGACAGGGCAAGCTGCTTCCAGTGCTTGGCTTTGGCGCTCTGCACAACGACAGCGGAGATTTTCCTGCGGCGGAGAGTGGCCCAAAACTGGGGGTTGTAAGTGCCATTTTGAAAACTAAGGACCACTATGCAGTCTCTCCACAGAGATCTGTGGTCAACAAGTTTCTTGAAATACCTGCAGCAAGTACGAACGGCGAACTTGTCTGCCTCTGTCAGGTATCCAAACACGTGGAGCCACACTTCCGGTGGAAGCTGGAACAGTGCCATGTGAGGCTAACTCGTCTCGTTTTAAGTTAGCTTGTGAAGTACGATTACTGGTAAATGCCCTCGAAAAACAAAGGGGTTATTAATGTTGAAGCGTTCCTGCCGTTTCAGCTTCGGCATGATCAATGTACAGCTCACTTCCTTAGATCTTCTTTGTGTTTAAAGGGAGATGCCAGCCAACTCTTGTAGCATGCAGGATCGCCACCTACTGTATCGGAGTGCGCAGCATCACGAAGACACAGCCTACTCATTCTTCGTGGAATCAGTTTTACACTTGAAGCATAAAACAATTATTTGATGACATATTTTTATGTACACACACATATAAATATGAAAAGTATACTGTGGTAAGGGATCATCATTTTTTTTTTTTTTTATCTTGTATGGCGGAGGCGGATCCCCCTCTGAAACAGCAGGCGCTAAGGATGTGATTGACAGATTAAGCTTCCAATAGTTGTGGCAGTACCGCCCACTGCTCCACTCTGATTGGTCGTCTCTGGCGTATATGTTCTGGATACTACCGTTACCGTCCTCTTTCTTTCACGCGTCCCTACCGTGAAGTAAGTAATCTGTCAAGCGGCCTTTATCAAACTCAAAACCACCTTTTTGTGGCATCATTAGAATATTTGATTTGAAGTGCTTGAATTGTATTAGTGTAGCGTCGTGTAATATGACTTTAATGCTACGCAACTGCCCGATTTGCTCTGTAATTTAACTGCGGCCTGTTGAAATGAGTGTTAGCATTAGCGGGCTAGCATGGATGTCGACCACATGTGCGTTTAGCCTCGTTTTACTAATGTGAGCTGAACTAGTTTGACTCATCAGTATTTCAGGATATAATGCTAGTTTGCTTGGTGAAGTTTTCTTTTTACCTTGTTTAGAAACCGTATTATCTGTATGTTCGAGTAGTGTCCTGTAAAATGTGGATTTTAAAACGTCTGTATTGTCTACGTTTTAGGTCCTACCTTGTCTTTAAACCAGCTGTCAAGCGATCCTTGGAAGCACTGCAAAGATGCCCAGGGAAGACAGGGCCACGTGGAAGTCCAACTATTTTATGAAAATCATCGTAAGTACAACTTGGATATTTGGGTTTCAAGTCATCCTTTAATGCTTTGAATGAATCGCTAAATGTTAAATTGCATCTTGCCCCCTCTCTGTACAGCAACTCCTGGATGACTACCCAAAATGCTTCATCGTGGGTGCCGACAATGTGGGCTCCAAGCAGATGCAGACCATCCGTTTCTCTCTGCGTGGCAAGGCTGTGGTGCTGATGGGTAAAAACACCATGATGCGCAAAGCCATCCGTGGCCACCTGGAGAACAACCCGGCTCTGGAGAAGTGAGTGACTTCTTTCTGCTCTGACCCTTTTTTTTTTTTTTTTGAAAAATTGCCACTGAATTTAATCTAGCAGGATAAGTTACAGTGCAGCTGGTGTGGTGCTGTGTTGTCGTTCCCCCTGCAAACAGCAACATGTTTCCTGCTATCCCTGTTTGTCTGTATCTCCGACAGGCAGGGACGTGAGGTCTCAGACACTTGATCTTTACTCCTTTTTCACAGAATTAGTTGTTACTAGGTTTTTTGTTTAACAGTTGGTTGTGCTTTTTGCAGGCTTCTGCCCCACATTAAAGGAAATGTGGGCTTTGTCTTCACTAAGGAAGATCTGGCTGAGATCAGGGACATGCTGCTGGCCAACAAGGTGAGATCTCTACGGATCTATCATTGGCTACCAAAGTCACTGCCTAGCACAAATGACTCAAGCAGATTGAAGGAGAATATACGTTTATTTGGAGTTAAAGCCCATTTACTGAAATCTAAAGTGTTTTTAAGCAAGACAGAAAAATCAAGTGTTAATGCGACGGACATGCCCACATTAGAGACAAAGATTGTAACGTGGCATGTTTTGAGGGGTATTTCTTAGCGGACAACTGTCAATGCGGGTTCATCCTTCTGTAAAATTTGATGCCGGATAGGCAAGGTTTTGCCATACAGTGCAGGATAAGTTACAATGCAAGTTGTGCAGTGCTGCATTGTCGTTCCCCCTGCAAACAGTAACCTGTTTCCTGCTATCCCTGTTTGTCTGCATCTCCGACAGGCAGGGACGTGAGGTCTCAGACAATTTATCCATTGTGTAGGGACACTGCATCCTTAATAAAGTGGATGCTGGTAAAATAGACTTTAGATTTACATGGTCTGTGTTTGCCTTGGTTATTCTACCCCAGCAAGTAGTAGTGTATTAACCCCCCCCTTCTGTCTTGAATAACCCCAGGTGCCTGCAGCTGCCCGTGCTGGAGCCATTGCCCCCTGTGATGTAACGGTGCCAGCCCAGAACACTGGACTGGGTCCTGAGAAGACCTCTTTCTTCCAGGCTCTGGGCATCACCACCAAGATCTCCAGAGGAACCATTGAAATCCTTGTGAGTTTGGAGAAGCACTCCTGCAGTAAATGTTTAGTTTCTTGTCTATTTTCCATGCAAGAAGGGTCACTTGATCAGAGACAAAAGCAAATGCATAATGTATTTAAACTGCATTTAAATTTATCCATGGAACAAACTCTAGTTTAAAAAAACTAGATCCGTAAACACTTGTGTGCAATCAATATGTGGAGTGTAACAGATTTTCTGTCTTTCTCCCCTAGAGTGATGTCGGTCTGATCAAGACTGGTGACAAGGTTGGTGCCAGCGAGGCCACTCTGCTCAACATGCTGAACATCTCGCCCTTCTCCTACGGTCTCATCATCCAGCAGGTGTACGACAATGGCAGTGTTTACAGTCCCGAGGTGCTTGACATCACCGAGGCTGCTCTGCAAGCCAGGTTCCTGGAGGTGAGACTCGGTGCCCTACTATGTAAATTGTAGCCCCTGTTTTTAATGCAGTATTTATCTTTATGGGGCTTTGCAGTCAGGTGATGACACCTAGTTGATAGTTTTATACTTTTCTGCCAAACTTAAAGTACCAAACCTAAACTCAAAATGAGCAATACGGATAAGATTTTCAGTGCACTGAATAAATCTAAATGGAATTTGAACCATTTAAGATAACTTGAGTACAAAGTTTACTTGCACTGCATCAGTAAATCTGTTAAAGTCCCTTCCAAGTATTGATTAAACCCCTAAAAACTTGTTCATTACATATTTAGAATTTTTTCCCATTTAAATATTAAATGAATACATGATTTTATTTTAATCAGAGGGGGTCTTTATTTGTCCAGTGATTTTTTTTTTTTCTTTTTTTTTTTTAAATAAAACATGGCTATTTGTATGCATCTCATTTTGGGCACAGCAGATCTGGGTGTGGAGGGCTCACTGCCAGTATGACTTGTGATTTCAGGGTGTGAGGAACATCGCTAGTGTGTGTCTGGAGATTGGCTACCCCACCCTGGCCTCTATCCCCCACTCCATCATCAATGGCTACAAGAGAGTCCTGGCTGTCGCTGTGGAGACAGACTACTCTTTCCCCCTGGCAGACAAGGTATGGCATCTCAAACTCAGTTCACCAAATGGTCCTATTACAAACCTGCAGGTTAGGTTACAGTGTGGCTTGTGCAGTGTCGCACTGTCGTTCCCCCTGCAAACAATAACCTGTTTCATTCTATCCCTGTCTGTCTGAATCCTCCAGCAGGCAGGGACGCTTGGTCACAAACATTTATCAGCTATCAGATTCAGAAATGCTTCTACAAGAACAGTCTAACCAGGGCAGCAAGTTTTATGCTGGTGTCAGGCCTGTCTCAGAAAAACTGACATTGTATGACCAGACATTACTTAGCATAAATGGAACAAAATAAAACTTAAAATGTGTTATTCTCCTATCCCCACAGGTCAAGGCCTACCTGGCCGACCCATCTGCCTTCGCAGCTGTGGCTGCACCTGCAGCAGCGGCTGAGACCGCTGCGGCTCCAGCCGCTGCCAAGGAGGAGGCGAAGGAGGAGTCTGAGGAATCAGATGACGACATGGGCTTCGGTCTGTTCGACTAAGTTGACTACAATGAGCAGAACTGCTATTTGAGTCAAACAACACCATGATTCAATAAACATCATTCTTAGTCCCTGCTGTCTTTGAATTTTTTTTAATTGATCCTGCAGTTATGTTGCAATTGTAGGGCAACTTTTCAAATGCTTTCTGTTTATTGTTAAATTATAGGCTTGATCAACATGCCCATTCTCCTGAAATGGGTGGTGCTAAGAGCAAATCCCCAGACACATTCACACAAAATTATAGGCTGCCACTACTTGCTAAGACACGTGGTGAAATGTATAGCAAGCTTCTAATGAGGCAACATGAGGTCAACATTGTGATCACGTTGCCCTAAAGGTTTGAATTATGTCTACATGCTGCCCATCTCTCTTGGGTTTTTGTGTATGTAGAGATTGATCTTCTGTAATCCTTGTCAACAGTTGAAACTAAAGACTTCCATTTAGTCATCAGGATAAATCACACCAGTTAAGTTTAAGATTGATGAAACCTCTGTTCAGTCAAGACAGAGAAAACAGTTTGTGTCCAAATCATGGGATTGGACAGTAATAAGAGAATAGGAGATGAATAAGATCTGAATGTGCCAGTGACCATTTGGTATTTTGTGTTGCTTGGTTTTCAGGCCCTCTAAACCAGCCATAGACTGAACAATAACTGACTTGGTTGGACACTGCACAGGCTGTCCAATTGTTGCTACAAAAATTTAAGACCCTTACCCTAACAGCACTATTAGCCAGTTTTGGCCCATGAGTTTGCAGGCAAAAAAGATACAGTGCACAGTGGCCCCTTTAACACTTTACCAAGGTGATAAACACATTTGAGATGTGTGTTAAACTGAAATGTTTGTTTTGAGTGTGTACAAAACTTGACAAAGAATCAAAAACGAGAATTACTTGAAACAGTTGTGAACCTCAGTACTGTTCAGAGTTTTTAGTTAAACTGACAGGTCTTCATTAATAAGTCACAATTCTTTGGTCAATGCTGCGAGGGGAAAAAACAAATGTTAAATCATAATTGCGAGGGGGAGACGTGAGTTAAGTGGCAATTTTAATAAGTTTCAAGTAAAAACCTTTATTTTTCATTGACAGGTATGAACATCCATATTGCGTTGTAAATTTCTCGAAATAAAGCTTTTATTGTGGGAAAAAAAACAGACCGGAAGTGGTGCTCTCGTCCTGGCTGGCAGAAAACTGGCGAAAAAGCAGTGACGGGGGAAACGTCCACTATGGCCGAGGTAGGCTGTTACATATTACAGATAACAATGTAATGTAATACCGAAGTAGTTTTACATGTTTAAGTTGACTGGCTGTTGGGGTGAAGGGTGACATTGTCTTAATATATGTCAGCGCTAATGGGGGAGTAAACATAGCTATGCTAACGTGTTAGCTTACAACGTTAGCTGATCGTAGTCTTTGCGTTATTTTATATTTAAAGTAACGTCAGTATTGAACAGCTGGTCATCTGCGGACGGTTTATGACAACAACGAATAAAAGACATGATATAGGAACAAGTAGCTGCTAGTTAGATGCCAACCTAGACACGGACAACGACAGGCTAACATCAGAGAGGCTACACGCCCTTTAACTTGGCTGGGAGTTAGTGCGTTTTATGTGCTACTACAACCTTCGGAGGGATAGTGTAATTTACATGTGGTGGTTATAGTCGATCATATGTTGTTCTTCCAGACCCATAGCTTACAGGACCTACAGCAGCCAGCTGTCTCCTCCAAGGTGTTTATCCAGAGAGACTACAGCTCAGGAACCATCTGCAAGTTCCAGACAAAGTTCCCCTCTGAGCTTGAGTCGAGGGTATGTACCCATGGATGTTACCACCAATAACACACTGAACGTTGCAGCCGGCGCATGTGTTTTAGCTTTGTTGTTTGGTGTGGCTTCAGATTGACAAGCAACAGTTTGAGGAGACCATCCAGACTCTGAACAACCTGTATGCAGAGGCAGAGAAACTTGGGGGGAAGTCTTACCTAGAGGGCTGCCTGGCCTGTCTCACTGCCTACACCATCTTCCTCTGTATGGAGACACACTATGAAAAGGTAATGCATGCTGTAATACGCTGCTGTTTTGTTTGCATAGGTGCGTAAAAATAAGCATCAATCTGTTGCAATGGACTGATATGCGCATTATGTATTTTTGGGGTGTGGTTTTCTCTCTGTGTAGGTGTTGAAGAAGATAGCCAAGTATATTAAGGACCAGAATGAGAAGACATACGCTCCCCGGGGACTGCTGCTGACTGACCCCATCGAGAGAGGTCTCAGGGTTGTATCCTTCACCTGGCTTGAGTTGGAAATATTCTGTTATCACCAGAGCTAAGCAAGGGTGATGGACTGAAGATCATATACAGCCCCTGTTTTCTTTAGAGTTTTCCCTCATTTTACTCCACTTACCAGTGCAGTGCCATGTGCATGTAGGCCACAGTGGTTTTGGCTCAGTAGGGTAGTGAGGCCACAGTGAGCTTCTTTTTTTTCCTGATTGAGCTACATCCCTAGCTGCATTAGCTGTGGATCAGATATAACAGAACAAAAGGGCAAGTGAAAATAATATATCTCTGCAAGCTCCAGTGCAGTGACAGTGTTCTAAAGCATGGTTTTCTGCCACCAAGGCAGCTCCTATTTTCATGCCATTTCGCAGCTCAATCACAGAATTCATGAATCTGCCTGTAACTTTGAATTGAGATCTGTCCAGCATAAGGCTAATTGGCTAGTCCCACTCAGGGTGACCATTACAATTATTGTGAATTTTAGTTAATGAGATGCACTGAAATGAAGTAATTCACCAGTTACAAACTGTCCACTCTCTACGCAGCCTTAGTGGAGGACTTTTTTGCATACTGTAGATGACAAATTTAAACAGAGATGGTGCAAACCTGGTCACTGGGATAAACAAGTTAATTGTCTTAATTATTTTTGAAATGATGCCTATACTACTATGTCTCTTTATATGTATCTATTTTCCTCAGCTTGCCGTCTTTCTAGGTAGAGATTACCATCTTTGAAGATAGAAGCATTGGCTCTGGAAGATAAAGAGGCTCGGAGTATGGAGTCTTTCAGGTGCCTTTTTATAACGGGGGGGAGGGGCCAAAATGGCTCGCTTGGAAGCACTTGATATTCAGAGCCCTTGATTACTTTAGTTTTAGGATGGGGTTTTATTTTTTAAGCTGAAGTCATATTGTTTCTGTTTTACTCCTCACCTGATGTAGTTCCATCATTTTAAAATAAATGCAAGACATGTTGCAGACCACTAAATCACCGTCATGTAGACAACATAAACCGACCCCAATAACACTGGAAACTCTACTGGCTTTGGTCTTTGTATATTCTTGATGATATAGTGGTAACTTAATTTTTCTTATTTCTCTGTGCAGGCTGATGACTCTGACCAGACTCACCATCAGTTTGGCAGCACATTCAAATTTCCCGTTCACCTGGATGTATATAGTTTTGATCTGATCCTTTTCTCTGTTATTTATAATTACTCCACTGTCTATCTATCCTTATGTTTGTAAAGGTGTTTTCATGTCTTTTTTTTTTTTTTTTTTTTTATATGTAAGACGCAGTGTCCAAATCTTATCCTAGTTGATCAGGACCATTAATTATAAATAGTGCCATTG
This sequence comes from Myripristis jacobus, assembly GCA_900302555.1. Classification (NCBI taxonomy): domain Eukaryota; kingdom Metazoa; phylum Chordata; class Actinopteri; order Holocentriformes; family Holocentridae; genus Myripristis; species Myripristis jacobus. The sequence goes on from OMLB01057003.1 coordinate 17,525, forward strand.
TGTTGTATGCCACTTTTTGAATGTGGTAATCATAAGTGATTTGATTTGTCTGTTGTTTTGGGAAAAAAAAAAAATAATCATGAAATCCAATCATGTGTAGTCGCCAAGATGAAATATCACATACTGTTGGTTCTAAGGGAGTTGTTGGCACAGTCTCTAAACAGTAATGCTGTTATATTTAGCGCTCTACAGTATTGACATGCTGTTGGTAGCCCTCATTGAGGCAAGTGTTTCCTTAACTGTACATGAATGTGACTTATTTTGATGGAGCATGTTTACTGTGAATATGTCTGTCACAAAACTAAGTATTTTATGCTCTGCTGTCACAGTACAACTGCACAAAGTCTCCCAAATGACATTTAACAGCCGTTTATGTTAAATGTTTTGGACAGTCAGAAGAATCGCTGTTGATATTTCGATTGTCATCCCATTTTTAACTATCAGCTAAACACCACAGAAACCTTAAGTACATTGAACTCCATAGAAGACTGCTATAGTGGGGGATATGATGCAACTGGTCTACCTTTCTTACAAATCTGTATCTTATCTAAATAAATTGTCTTTTCCTGGAAACATAGTGTCCCTCATGTTTCGTTTTACATCACATGCTCATTGATAGCCTAAATAAATATTGCTGATTATTACCATGAGCTGCTAGAACTTGTGAGGAAGGAAAAGATATGATTACATGCTGGCTTTCTGCTGCATTACTGCGTACTGGTCGTTGCGGGGCGCTGTTGCCTCACTGTTCTGTAGCACTTCGCATTACAATACAGCATATATTTTGTGAACTCTGCGGCTTGGTTTTCCCCTGTTCCTTTTATTGTTTATTCATAATTACTATGTTTTACTCTTTCATCTGACTTGAGACGAGGCTCTACGATATCTGCTGTAGAGCTGAAGACCCAACAATCGTGAATATTTATGCTAACGCAGTTAAACCAAGCACTCCTTTATAAATCCGACAGTGCCCTGCAGCTGTAGCCCGTCTTTTCCAAGCTGCTACAAACCACAAACTTCTGCCTGTGCCGTGGCTTTATACCTGCGCTGGCTGTCGGCCTCTCGCTTGGCAACAACCACTGAACTAGTAGTCAGCACCTTTACCCTGAAAGGTAAGCACTTCCAAATTAACAACAAATATATAAATAAATAACTTGGTAACGTTACCTCACTGGTGTTAGCTAGCTACGTAGCTCATGTGTGGAGGCTAGCTAGCGGTCGGTTAACGGTAGCCTCGGATACTTTACAACGTTATGACGATGCTAACCACACTGCGTTAGCAACAGTCAGTAACCACGGTGACAGCTGGTTACTAGCCAGACTACTAACGTTACTCCTGACAGCTAGCCTGCTTTAGCCTAGCTCGGCTAGCCTGGTCTGAGTAGGTTCGGGTTTGCTACGACAGTGATGAGGACAGTGTTGAAGAAGTTTTTGTATATCCAGTTACGAGGGGTGTAAAAACGAAACGTTCAATACAAAGTATACTATACCCTACAAATTGTGGTGCTACAAACACGTCCACGGTATGAGAGCCGTCTAACCATATTGTTATTCGAAATCTCTGAATGAAAAATATTTTTGCTAACGTAAGACAAAATACAGACAATATTAGAGATGGTAGTATTTTATTTTGTTTTCTCTCTAATGTACTAAAAACCGCAATGCAAACCGAACCGTGGGTTGTTTTTTTGTTTGTTTGGTTTTTTTAACTGTTACAACCCTACTAGTTAACATTAGTCAGTGTTTCTCAGACTAACCACGAATAACTAACTTGCCACACTCTGAATAGACATTGCAGCTATACGGTAAGGTTGTGCTTCACTATTCCTGTCAACAGGGTAGATACTTCTCTGTCCACCCTGGCGTTTCCTTGCTTTGATGGCTCATATCTCCCAAAGCAAGAGAGTGAGTTTGTGCATCTGGTCCTGGATGAACTGGCTGAATACCAGCACAAGTCTAATCACAAAAGGTAAGACCTGCAGCACAGAAAGACTGCTTAAGGACTGAATTGGCCTGGCTTTACTCGATTTGTTGAATTAAGGTTGAAATTGGCTATTCTGTTGTGTTTTGTAAGTGAGTACAATTAGTTACCTTGTTGCTGTCCATTCTGTATCTTGTCCTGTGTGTTGCTGTAGTGTACTACTGTTCCCTCCTCTGCCCAGCCGACTTCGGTACTTGATCCACCGGACCACAGAGGACATGCCCGACCTTACCACCTTCTCTATAGGCGAGAGTTTTTGCCGCAGAGTAGTAGTCTGCTACTCAGAACTCCGGTACTGGACCTTTATATTGTACAGTATAGTAAATTTCAGTTCATGCATTATGAAGATAAGTAGTTCATAAGCCCAATGCAGGCCACAAATTATTTAAAAGTTGCCCAGAATTAGTCATCCGGAGGCATTACCTGGGAGACTTATTCTGAACTGATTTCTGGACAGTTGTCACACACAGTTCAAGCAGATATGTGTTAAGAGGTAAAGATCCACTCTTAGGTCTTCTTAATGCAGTTTTGGGTGCCCAGAAACACAGGTGTACACCGTGTGTTAGTACTTATGTCAAAATGGACAAAAAAAAATCCGATCATTCCAAGATCAGCTGGCTTATGATCAGGGAATTGTGTATTTTTTGGACTGGTGTCTGGATCCCCACAGATCCAAGTTATTTAGTGTGTGATGCCAATCCTGGCCACATTGCACAATGTGCATTTTTCTTGTGGTACTGTCACAAGAAACACTGGTCAGTTAGATCAGTGTGAAATGGCCTCCAGTTTATTTGCATATTTGTTTTAACACTCCAGCTGTACTGTGTCAAACTCCCTTGTTTCTTGTTTCAGTTTTAGTTGGCCTGACCATTTTGTAGAATGGGTCGTCAGACAATTTTGTCTTTGTTTTAGTGCTGATGAGGTTGAGGAAGACAGTGATTTGGAGAGTGCCATCAGCTTGTATGAGGAGCCCCCATGGCCAAGAGGTAGAGGGGGGATCGAGAGGACTGCCAAGCCTAAACCATCTACTTCACTGCAAAACCGAGGGCCTAAGAGGCCTGACCAGCCCCTCTACATGCCCCGCGCTGTTCGGCAGAGACTGTCCCTTCAGAACGCTCCAGTACCCCCAAAGGGCCAAGCGGCGTCAAGTCCAGGCTTCTCTGGTTGCTGCTGCATGAGCTCTTCATCCAGCTCCTGTTCCTGTTCTGACAGGACAGAGAACACACAGTCGTTGTCCACCTCAAACCAGGAATCACTTCCCAGCATGCCCCACAACGTAGCTGACAGTATGTGTGACTGTGGACCCAGCAGCTCATCACTTTGTCCTGAGAGTGAGAAGCAGGACGTTGTGCTGAATCTGCATGAAGCTAACCCCCTGGACTGGAACCAGATTGTGTCCTACTTCAGTGCTGTGACGGTGGATGACAAAAAGGAGGACCTGGCTAGTGTGCCACACAGCAATCAGACAGAAGACAAGAGTGCAGACACAGCTGACTTAACTGAAGAGGTAATTCCACACTTATTAAATAAATAAATTATGTGATTTTTTTTTTTTTCTCAAGGGAACAACACTGACTTTTCTCATTATTGGTGTACTTTCTGAATGCAAAGTGCACCGTTCTTGTTACATACACACTGTATTAACCTCTTCCATATTTGCTGTGCTTTGCAGATATAAATCTTGACCGCTCGTATTGTGTTTCTGTAATATCAGATCATGGCACGCCTGAAAGAGACAGTGGCTGTTTCCATTGAGCATGTCCACAGTGACTACTCCGGTTTTGAGAACGTGTGGGTCAACTCAGATGACTTTGGCCATGTGATTGAGATCTATGACTTCCCGGCCATGTTCACGACAGATGACTTGCTTGATGCCTTTGAAGAGTACAGGTGCGAGCAGCTTAAGTGCCAAAACAACCCTCAACACTCTCACTTTGTCTCCTTAGATTCTTTGAATAGGCTGGATTGAGGCTGGGTTCATGCAGGAACAAGAAATACATCTTTTTTTCCCTGTTTTTATTGTATGTCTGAGATATTTTTGCTCACTGCAACAAAAAGATACTTACAGACTACAACTGAAGATTGGTTATATAGTGATGCATTAAAAAGTGCTCTCCTGTCTGTCTCAGTCATGGTGGGATGAAAATCAAGTGGGTGGATAACACACATGCCTTGGGGGTTTTCTCCAGTGAGTCTGCAGGTAAGTGCACTCACTAAACAATGAGTATGATAATGGTTATGACCTGAAAAATGTACTAATGTATGTATGGTCTTTGGTGTCTTGCAGCACTGAATGCCCTGTCCATCCGCCACCCTCTCCTGAAGGCGCGAACATTGTCTGAAGGAAGCAAAAAAGCCAAAGGCAAAGCCATTAGGAGAGCAGGTAGGAAATTCACCAAGCTTATTAAAGCCTAGCAGCTACTCTGCTTGTTGTGGCAATACCTTAAACTTCTCAGTCACACTGCAGTAGGGCAAGTAACGGTTATTCTCATTGCCAGTCTGTAGATTATTTTTTTCAATTAATTGACTAATCATTTTATCTATAATGTTAAAAGTAATAACAATTGCCTTTCTTACAAGTTATCAGATCCAAAAGTGATTTTAAAATTCCTTCCTTAGTTTGACCAGTTTTTCATTTTACAGCTATATGAAATGGAGAAAAGCTGAGGCCGTAACTAGCAATTGTTTGTTAAATTTACTGGATATATTATTAAAATCATAAATTGATTATCAGCTGTATTATCCATTTCTGTTTATCGACAAATCGATTGATCAACTGATGGTTTCAGAATGACATCAAAGTCATGTTTTGTCAGTATCATATTCTATGAATCTGTAATTTTCGATGTTATTTATTTTTTTAAATCTGTGGTTGGTGTATAATGGCTTGTTGGCTGCTGCTCTGTCTGACAGAGTTTATCCAGCCAGTAAAGGAGCGTCCTCGGACAGACAGTGCTGTTGCCAGGCGAATGGTGACCAGAGCCCTCGGGCTACAGAGAGGAGGTCGAAGCCTACGATACTGAGGAGGACCACTGCTAACGCTGTTGGCCAACACAGGTTAAGACTCTTACTGCTATGAAGAAAAGAGGTCTCATACCTTTCCGTTCACAAAGCAGCCACTTTGTCTAAGCAGTTGCTTCAAATCCACTCGTTCACTGTGACCTGAAGGTCTGTGACAGCCACAGGGGCCATTATTTTCTTTTTAGCTGGCAAGGAAAACATGGCCACAGTGGAGGTTTTAGGTGGCATGGCCTTTCACCATCTAATCGCATACTAGCACTGGTATATGTCACACTTTCCTCTGTAATGCTGTTGATGCTGCAGCTAAATAAGCTGCATTAATGCTGCTGGCGGACGTTACCATGGTGATTTAACACTAGCACTCTGAACACCAGATCTGGGGTACTATATGGTAAACCTTTTTTGAATATTTTTACACATTTTATTTCATGTTAAGGATTTAGTAAAAAAACGAAACAAAAAAAAAATCTAGAAAACATTTTGTAGTGTAAGTGTCTGGTATCATACAAACTGAGACATATTTCTTCCATTCTTTTATTACAGACAACGTAATGCTTTTCCACATTCACTGATGCAAACATAAAAGGAACTGTCACCAAGCTACTGATGAGTACCCTTGTAAAATGAAGGGCCCCTGGAGTTGCTATATCACAAAAACAAATTTACAAAATAATGCACAGGAATTTTCACATACATTTGCAGCTTTTACAGTACGTCCAAGAGATGGTATAGAAGTCCCTGACTGTAATAATTTAACAAAAGGCAGACTTGAAAAAGAAGCTGAGGGGAATATGCAGATTACAAAGATAAAAGTATGTAATTACATAACCTTTTAAAAGCACAAAAAAATCAGACATTTCCAAAGGTGTCTGGTACAAAACTGAGAGAGAAAAAACGCAAGACAATTTTCAGATATGTTCCAATACTGCAAACTCCTCTCAGCTTCATTTTGACTACATGACTCTGAAGTTCTTACAGATTGTCAGATCTACTGCAACACAAAAATCCAAGCAGCAGCTTTTGTTGTTGTCCATGTTCAGCACAAGTAAAAATTCTGTTGTGTGCATCCAACTTTTGGAAGCATATATTGCAATTGTGCCCATCCCAGATTAAAAGAAATACTGACATTTTTGGTTTAAACATTGCTTCAGTTAAATTCCCCTCTGATAACAACAGAAATTGTCATGTGGTAAATGTCAGTTGTGTTGTTGCCATAGATTATGGCCTGTCACTTTAAATTATATAGTAGCCTACTTGTGTTTTCACTTACAGTTTCTGGTTTAAGCTATTGACTTCCATAGTTGCATTTGTGTGACTTATACATTCACCGTTAAGTTCAGGACCATTTTTTGTGAAGATATAAAACGCAAGGACCATAGTAGATTTAGCACCAGAACAGATAAATCCAACCTAATCAAATTTAGATGATCAGGTTAAAAGTCTGATCTCATAGAAACATTTTAGCTTGAGTATTTGGCATGAATATCAACTGTTGCATATTTATTTCAAGAAGTTATTTGGTTGCAAACCACTCACAACACTCCTCATAAGCACCAGGTCAAAAACTACATATCCATGGCAACCGAGCACCATATTCAAGGGCAGAATGTGTTGACTCAAGACATAAGAGCACTTTTTGTAGGTCAAATACAATTAAAGGAATCGGTAAGCAAGCGGTTCATTTGTTCACTCACACATTCATTCATTCATTCATTCATTGTCTGTTGTGCCAGTTGGGCTTACGCAACAATCCAGCACAGCTGCAGCCCCCTCTAGTGGTTGTCATATTTGTGTACATGCTCCTTCAAAGTCTGTCCGTCTGTTGCCTGTTTTCAGATCTACCTGTGTGAAAGCTGGTTGGTCAGCAACCCAGGGAAAGTTTCCTCAGTCTCTGAGCTCAGCGAGCCACCTAAGGGTGTCAGATAAAGAGGAAGAAATTATGATAAATATTTGTTAAAAGCAGAACAACACTTGTCAGGCTTTTTGTGGAGACAAAAAAAATCCCAACTTTTATTTATACTTGATTTTTTTTTAAAGTGCAGGGCGACTTCAGGATTTAATGTAGTAACTTTTTAGATTTATTCTGATGTCTTTGGACAGTTGTCTTTGGGCTTTTTGAAAAAAAAAAAAAAGCGAGAATCCAGACCTGCTCTACTGAGAATGAAAGGCAGAGTGAATCCTTTCAAAAACAGGCATGGTCATCTTCTGGCTATGGGACCATAAAGTGTCCACTAACAGGCGGAGTATTTGTCACGGGTTGATTTCAAATTCCTAATAATCGCTTGGTAACTATATATGGTTTGAAGACTCTATGCTGTGACACCTTAAAATATCAGCTAACATTCTTTCTATTCTCTTCCAGGAAGGCCCAGCGGAAGTCTGCCTCAGTGTACCTGCCCTCTTCCAAGCCTCCACGGCGGTCCAAAACAGCCTTCAACACTCCATGACTACCATCTAGCTCTTGGATTAATTATGCCGGAGAATCTGAAGTGAAATACTGGAGCACACGGATCAAAAGGCAAATCATTTATCGCAGACTAACATTCAAGGAGTCACTAGAGTAGCAGTGACAGCTACTAGATGAATGAGCACTGGCTGGAGTAAAAAGCGCTATGGGTCGCTGATTAGCACTGAGGTCATTTGGTAATAGCGCCAATTAATACAACTAGGAAAAGGGACATTGTGGTCCCATTCCTTAATTACTGATCCACACAATGGATTTGTAGTAATCCTGTTCAAATTGTAGTTTCACATAGCTGAGGGAGCTTTGGAGAAAAGGAGAGGAGCTCTCGGCCAGTTTTGAGACTGTTCAAGGGCCAGGGAATTTTTTGAGCCTTTGACCAGCTGTTGCAGGATCGGGTTGAGAGTTTTGCTTAAGCAGTTCACTAACTTTGTTAATGTTGTATTCATTCATTTATATTTAATTCTCAGGAGTTAAAACCTATTATGATGTGTGCTGAAGTTAAAGCTAGGTCTGTCTGCTGCTTTGAGAGAGCAGCAAGAAATACAGACTAAGGATTGCCTGGTTGGATTTTTTTTCCTTTTCAAACACTGATTTCAAGAGCTGTGTTTAATAAAATACATCCAATACTGATTTTTAAAATACATTTGTACATAAAACATGTACAGAGAACATGGGATTGGAATAGACATTATTGCTATTGTTCTAGTCTAGTTTTGTTACATTTTTGTAAACAAGTTGCAAAAATTTCACTTGTTCTTGACTGCACTCATAAATATTTAATTTTTTAGTGTTTATTTTATTGTTCATTATAAAACCAAAAAACTTACTCTACTTTACTGAAAGACAGAAATTACGGATCCAATAAAGTTTAAGCATTATGCCCTTAATTGTGCTGTTATGTTTTTGTTATTAATTTGATGACATTTTTTAAACTTAAACCCTAAACATTGTTTTAACTTCCTGTAACCAGAAAATCCAAAATGCCATGAAGACGGAGCTTTTCTGCAGTAGGTTAAGCTTGCATTCAATGAAAGGATTACAGTAGTTTTCCTGTCATATTCAAACAGTATCTTATCCTGAAAATGGTCTTTGCATCAGACACAACTACAACAAATAATTTGACTTTGTCTGTGGTAATAATCTGTAGAATTTGTCCACATCCAGAGACTACTTTGAGGGAGATGACCATTATTATTACTGCATCAAAAATCCTGCACAAGAGGGCAGTGTACACCCATAGAAATCTGAAACCCACACAGTGTTGTAACTAGAGGTGTGGTTTAAGAGAAGTGTTGTATTAAATTCTACTGTATGTGAATGTTTTAATTAAATTTGTAAATAATTATATTAAAACACTGATTTAAATACATGATTGTAGTCCTTTTTGTCTGAGAATATTGACTTAATTACTCTGCAACCAATATGAACCACAAAATGCCTAACCATGTGTCTACTACGTAGGTCTTCTTCTGGAAGAGACTTGTGTTCAAAATGTCTAGACCAGACCGCCCAGAAATGAAGATATAACATTTAAAATTAATGCTGTATTTTGCTTTAATGAATACAAAGCAGCCTTCCCACGTCTGTTTTCCCTGACTGGAGTTTTTCAGACCACAGTTCATATCACAAAATTTGATCCTAGCTCATGACAAATTATGATCCATACTGGTTTGGGACAGTCTTACCTATATGACAGTTGTACGTCCATATCCGGTTTCCATCGTATCGACAGCGGCACTTCATGATATTGTTGGTGTAATCTGATTCTGCGACTTCATAGTTGGGATTTATCACAACCTATGAGAGCAGGGTGGAAAGCAAAATATTGCCATTTAAGTATCAAATGACAAATGTTGAGTGTCTGTTCCATGAACAAGAGGTTACATGTCCACTCCCCTTAACAGTCTATTCAGTAAAAGCAAAACGCTGAACCACTTCTTGTTGCTCTGCATGAGTGAAAGCCTAATGGGTTAGTTCACTCTGAATTCAGAGAGAAATTTGAGGCGATGGAGTTGTTAGACACTGCATGTATTGCCTTCTTATCAGCTGGAGAATATCCATCAGAAAGTCCTTGAGCAAATCTACTGCTGCCCCACCTGTTCACTCATTGTGAGTCTTTCTGTATAAATCCGTCAGCTAAAGGCTAAGAGAAGCTACAGAGACATGGAAACGGCTGGGATTTGTTTGGAGAGTTTGCTGGCTGGACACAGGGACAGTCTTTCCAGTAGCAGACGTGCTAGATCATCCGTCTATGAGAACAGACAGAATTTTGTACCTGGAAGATGTAGTCTCCAGGCTTCACATCTGTCACGTCAATCCACTGACAGTCGATGTCATGCCTGTAGGTATCCCAGCAGCCAACTGTGATGCCCTGTGACCCGAAGTTGGCACATTCGTACCTCTTCTGAATGCCTGGTGGCAGTCAGAGCAGTTTCAGTCAAACATTTTCATCAAATCAAACTCACCAGATCAGAGCAATTCTTTTGCAAAGACAAAGTTTGCTAGTTAGATGTACTAACAATAGTATCTTAGAACACTTTGGTATTGTAACTTTACTCATAGATTTACTGCACTTTTCTACACTATATGGACAAAAGTATTGGGCCACACCTCTTAATCACTGAATTCAAGTGTTTCATTCAGTCCCTTTGCCTCCATATTAATGGCTATGGATTTAGAATGGGATGTCATAAAATCTCTGTCGCTGGCCCAGTACTTTTGTCCATATAATGCATGTCTTTACTGTTTAAATTAAAACTGTAAGAAGAGGTTTGTATTTACCCTCATCACAGTAGGTGTCCTCCAGACAGAAGCTGGCCTTGTGTCCCTCAGCCACTTTGGTGCCGTTCAGGCTCAGCAAGTCATAGTGGGTGAAAACCTCCATGCTGTGGAAATGTCTGGATGGCATAAAGAGACAAAAAGAACAATATTTATTAATACCAATACACAACTAGAATCAACTCGTCTTTACAAATCCATTGCACTTCCAACAACAAATTGCTTCAGTGTAAGGCAAAGACTTAATTAAAAAGTAAGTACATAGTACATTTTTTGTTGTTACACAGGGCAGGTTGTGAGCTCTTGTAGGATCAGCCATCTCATTAGCTTACAAACATTAAGTTTGATGGTGAGATTGTAAATTCCTGGGCAAGATATTATGTGCATAGTGTAAGTCTTAACATAGATGCTGTGTCAATGAAATGTAAGTGTAGTGTAGATGAGTCTTAAAGCTAGATATCAATATATGATACAACAATATAGCTGATATATCTTTCTAAAAACTAATGGCAAGTGAAAATAAGGTACAGAAGACCTGAACATTGGTGGTGGATATGAACTCCAACTCCACAACTAAGCACTGGAAACTCACTTTTCATGGAGTATACATGTCAAAAAATTAAAAATTAAAAAATTAAGGAGATATACTGTATATTTAAGATGAATTCCAACATGCCAACATGCAGAATTTGAGTCACTTTGAACCTGTGTTGGCTGTATGACAGTCTTACATCTCATCCTTGGCAAGTTTTCCAAATAACTTACAGTATTAAAACATCTAGCTTCAGCACTGGCAGCTTCATAGTCGTGTAATCATTCGAGCAACACAGCTTTGGTTTCATACGGTCACTTTTACTAAAACAGCGCAACAGCACAATCTGTAGTCTCACCTGTGGCATTCGTGCCAAATCCAGGATTGGTGCCCCGCCCGTGGCCTGAAGTCTGAGCGGCCGTTGTTGTGGATCTGGGAGGAGAAGCGGAGGAGGCGGCGGTAGGAGCTGGTGTCGCCCGCGTTAGCGCTGCTGGACAGACAGTTCTCCTCCTGGGCGCACTGCAGAGCATACATGGGCCTGTCCTCCAGGTAGGTGGTCTGCTCCACTACCTGGGCATTGAGAACCAAGTCTGGGGCCGCTGGGAGAGAGAGGGGAAGAAGAGACTTTTTTGTTTGTTTGTTTGGCATAATTCAATAGTGACAGCCGAGAGAGACAGGGGCAAAGGGCCCGGGCCAGAAACCAACCCGGGCCGCTGTGGTAGGGACCCAGCATGGATACATGATAGGTATTTTTACTGAACCAAGTTTCATTTGTCTATTGCCTCTCAATGGACTTTTCCCTGTATGCAATAATAGGGCTGAAATAAATATATCATCAAAATGCAAACAGCCTTTTCATTTGCTTGACAATCATTGACTTTTGAATGTATGTAACTTTTTTTTGAATAATTGAACTGAATTGAATAATTTGCTCAGCCCACAGTGGAGCATATAATCCTTAAATTGATATTAAAACATGAAAATCACTAAAACCAGACAAGGTTTTCACCTAACAGTGACAATATGCACCATGCATTACTTGTTTTCATTATATTTGGTAAAACAAAGTTTCACAATTTCCTAGTGTATTTAGTCCATAAATCATATTTAGCATACCCCTGAAACTACATTAGATTATAAAGATATATGCATATTTTTGATTTCTATAGTGTCTTACTCTCAGTGCAGGAGACCCCAGCAGCGAAGCGTCCACCTCCTCTGGGACAGTGGATGTGTTTTCCATGGTGGAGACACTGATCCAGAGTCAGCTCAGTCCCCGAACACCTCACTCCGCTCATCGCTATGGCATCAGCCGATGAATCTCCCTGCCAGTACCACGTTTCCTGACAGAACAGGAACAAAAATAGATATTGTTTAGTGAAAGCCCATCTAGATGCCCTTTGCATGAGAGATCTACAATGTCTGCTGTTGTCAGGACTATGAATCTCTGAGATTTCATGTTTCATTATTCCATTTTTTTTAGGTTTCCCATCACAGAGACATGGAATTGCTGCTGAGAAAATATAGAGTTCAGCATAAGACTTGCTAACTAACTTGTTCCCAGTGGTTATGGAGAACACACAAATGAGTGAAATGATAAAATGAAATGAAAAAGACATTACTAAATGCACTGTCCTATACTGAAATGCCTCTGATTTTTGCGTGAGCAAGAAAATTTGAAAGGTGAGACCAAGAATCAGATCATAATGCAAAACTCCACTATTGCATGTTTCCATTTATTTTGCTGGGGTGCTCTGTTGTCATCATGGTCCTGACTCAGCCTCTTTACAGCATCTCTTAGACCACAGGAAAAGCACCTATTAAAGAAAACCTCATACTTTCCGGGATTCTCCAGTGATGTGGAGAAATCATGCATGAGAAACTGAGCTTTGGGGAAAAAGGCTCCATGTGGACATGGGAGTTGGTGGGCTGAGGAGAGGGATAGACATTAAGTTTGATGTCATTTTTTCCATCTGGCGGTGGGGTTTGCCTGCAGAACTGTTTAAAAGTCAGACAGGAAAGAGGCTCTGTCAGTCTGTCAGGTAAAACATGAGAACTCTTACATAATGGCTGCCTACCATATGTGGTAACAGTTAAATGGATATGCCACTGTGATACCTTGACCTGATTGTTTGATTTGGAATGAAAGGGTGAAAGAAAATTATATAGGTTTCCTGCAACAATAATAAGTAGCAACTACAGTGATTAAGAGGAAACTGACATGCTATTTCTCAGACACTGCTTGTTTAGATCAGAAAAACAGGATGTTCAAAGCAGCTTGGCTAGAGGCTGAGCACACTCTAAATGTTCAAGCAGTGCCCACAAACACACGAAGACATGTTTATGTGTTCTTCCATTAGAAGTGCATTGCACATAATTGTCCCAAACACAGTTATTCAGATACAGTCCAAGTTCCACTCATAAAACCCCTGCTGATTATCAAAGCACATCTGCATGATTCAGACATACTTTCCAGTCCTATATCACCAGTTCCAGCAAAAAGAGCACCTTAAACCACCAGTACCACGCTGACTTCAGCCCCCAAAATAGAGGACTGTAAAGATCATGCAGGGGGGCTTCAACCAGCTTCACACCTCATGACATAAACGGGAGCGCTAGGGTCCCTGTTTAAAAGCAAGAGGCAAACAAAAGCTTGGAGGGACTGTGACGCCACCGTGTCATGCCAGAGGCGCTGTCGGTGGAGGGTACACTAAACTTCAAACAACGAATCAAAGACTCTCCCTTAGCTTCTGCAGAGAGGCACAGCACTCATTTGTGTCATAGGTAGGTTTTACGTCCCTGCCCATTTTCCCACATTCTGTGTGTTTTTGATCTCTCTGGGCCTGTGACGTCTTAATTTCACCCTTGGGAATTAGTAAAGCTCAAGCTTGTTAGAACGAGAGTTAATGACATTTGGCAACACACACACACACATAGAGTCATTAGAAAAGGTAGAGCTGGAGACCAATTTCACCTCCTCTAAATATTTCTGGCAGTTTTACTGCATGTACACACTTCTGTAAGTTCTACATTACTTACTGTTCATGCAATACATGGACATCCACTGAGCCTGACAACGTGGCTTTACTTTTTAATCTATTAGTTAAACTAACTTATTAATGATGTGACACTTAAGTGGGAAGAAGAGGAGAGTTGAGAGAGTAAAGACATGAGTTGGGCCTGAGTGAAGACGGGCCCGTCTCCACCCTTGGAGACTGTGCTTGTGCGTGCACGTTGATCTTTATGTGTCCAATTTCGTGAGATATACAAAGCTACTTTATCTTTACAGTGGGCTGCCTTTGCACGCAATGTACACACACTGGTAAGAGGATGGGCCAAATTTGTCTGGAAAAAAAGAACTTCTAATAAGTACTTTGCTACCAAAAAAGAAAAAGACCACAGTGCAAACTCTGCTACATACAATTCACAGTGACTGTGTTCACGCCCAGCATTTGTCAGCAAATACAAATGAAAAACAGTCAGGCCATGTGAGCTCGTTGTGAACAAACTCTGAGCTTCTCAAAATAAAAAGAGGAGCATTCCTCAAGACACCCTGTACTCTCCGTAGTGCTTCATTTACAAGGGTTACACAGGTTTTGACAGGTTTCCATCACCTGTTTACCTGTTTCCATTTCTGTTAGCTTGACAGTAATGGAAACAGTTTTCTACCAAAAACAAAGTGATATGACATCATACATATGTGAGAAACTAAATATAAGTTGTCATGTCATATAATTGTCTTCTCTATGCAGAAAGTCCAGTTTGCTCAGACTGCCAACCTCCCATCATCGACTCAAAATGATCTTGTATTTTAATGCCGAAAACCTGTGAGATAAATGCGAGCTCATATTTCAAATGCTTTAGTGGAATGAGACACAGGCCGTTAGGTATTATTTGCTCAAGGGACCTCACCTGGAAGGCGTTGCTGGCAAAGCCCAAGCCCAGCTGTCTGCACACCACCATGGCCTCCATGGTGCCCCAGCTGTCACTGCACACTGTGCCCCACACCAGAGAGCCGTTCCTCTCCCCCAGCACCTCCACACGGCCTTCATAGGGGTTACGGCCACCACTTAGACGTAGCTGAGGACAGAGAGACAAAAAGATGGGTCCAGTTACACTGAGAACACAGGTGATTCCACAACAGTAAAATAAGCTGAGCACACTGAAATGCTGGTTCAGCTTTCATTCCAAACATTTCAAGGATTATGTTGTCTTTTAACAAAAATGAGAGACCTCATGTACTGACTAATCTCTTTCCCCAAGCCATCAAGCCTCAGCATGGCTCTGGACTGTGCCAAATTCTGCCACCAGGTAACTAACAAAAAGATCACTCATATTCATTTTAGCCCTATTTTAGCCTCTCTACACTAGTTGCCAGTTAGTTTTAGATTTAAATAATAATACTTACTATTTATTATTTGCACAAAACATCAAGTTGTGCAGGTGAGATAGAGGAAGAGGCTTATAGATGGGATCTCTTGAACAGGTCTGCTTTGTAGCTATTCCTGAGATATTTTAGGCTTTTATATAACTGTTTTTAACCTCTTTTGTTCTCATATTTGCCTGCTGTATTCTTCAGTCTTGTTTTAGTTAATTTACAAGGTTTAATTTATCTTGTTGACTTTTTTCTTTATTAATCCTGTCATTAAAACACTTCACAGCATTGCTTTGGAAAGTACTGTATAGGTCAAATCGGTTGTCTTCTTCCTCTTTTAGATTATTATTATCACAGTTGGAGCCACTCACTCTGTTCTGGAAGCCCATGGCAGGAACATTACACCTGACCGCTGCGTCTTCCTCGTGGCTGCAGCCCAGCGCGTTGCGGTTGAAGAAACACTCAGTCAGGGACTTTTCAAACCCAGAGCACTCCACTTCGTTCATATGGACCGGCCCCATCCCTACAGCGGAATCAGCGCATTAATCACACTGGCATGAATCACATTCTGTTGAACATACAACTAAGATAACCCTGCACTAAACCACCTTTTCTTAAGTTGTGTGCATTTAGTGCTATGAAAAGAATTTCCTGCAATGCCACAATACCACTGTACACACAGTTTGCCTCCAGTGGCTAAAATCAGCAGCCCATCAACATGTGAGCATGTTCGCAAACACACCACCCGGCTCTTCTTTTCACCAGTCTGGTGAAACAACAAACCTTTCCCTTCTCCCCTATGTTTCACACACACACACACACACACACACACACAAGTCTTGCATTTTGTAAAATCATGCAGTGGGCGAAGAGAGGCTCAGCCTGGGTCTAGAATTACTCATTAAAAGCATGTGCCAAAGTATAACTGCAGAGAAAATGATCTTAGCAGGATTTTTTATATCTCCCTTTCCTTAGGATTGCATAAAGACAGATGATGTTTTTGATTTTGGGGTTATACGTTGAATTTGGGGAACACAAGCTGGGCCTGCCCACTATGACTAAGTAAACTCCAGTAACCTCGTCTGTTTGTGTTTTGTTGGAACATCAAGTCACGGTCCAAGGACAGATGTAAGATTTCCTGTTCTCTGCAAGCACCATGCAGGCAAACAAGCAGCCAGCTTTGTCAGATGAAAACTGGCCACTTGAGGGCCGTTAAGTTTTTTTCTCTCTATGCATTTTTTTCTTTTTGTCAAGCAAAAAGTGTTTTTTTTCTCTTTTTTTGTAATGGATTTTCCACAGTAACAAGTTTGACTATTCCCTCACCACTAGTTCTCTCCCTGTGAGACTGAACAGGAATGTCTCTAGCAATGTTAGCACTGAAAACATAGCTGAAGAGTAAAAGAGACTGGCAGCCAGTGAAGAAAATTCATAAGTAACACAACAGGGTGTTCTCGGATCACAGGATCGATTTGCAGATATGAAATATGGGTTTAGAAGAATGAGAGCTGATCTAAAATAAGCATAATCATTATAAAAGAAGATACTGTGAAGGAGCCATGCCAAGACACATTAGTTAATCCAGCACAACATAAAATGGAAGCTAGTGGTACTGACCGCAAAATCATTATAATCTATTTCCACTTAAATAAGCGAGGCGTGGCGTCAGACTCCAATACAAATCCTGGGATTGTTTATGACTACCATTTCACTTTTATTGACATTTTTGTTTGGTCTTCCAAAATGTGTTCAGAAAAACAAATGAATTCCAGTCATTCCAAGTCCATGGTCTGTGTGGGTACCACATTTGGATCTAGCGGTCAAATTATGAAACAAATAATGTCCTCAAACAACCTTTTACATGCTCCAACAAAGCATTCCTCCCCTGAAACATATAAAGATTGTTTTCTTGCCTGGCACATTTTGGGCACTCCTCTGTTTAGTTCTGAGAGTAAAGGAGAGAGCCACCATTCCCATGAACATATGATTCTGCTAATGTTGTGGTATATTGCATTTCGCAGAATCAGGTGCTGGGTCAAGGTATGAAGATTAGTGTGCTATTCCATACTTTCCGAAAACCCGCTTTCCTTTTTGATCTCCGCTTCTATGTGCTGACTTTGGTCTAGACTGATTTAGTGAGACCAAAGAAGTTGTTGATATGTTGGATTTTCTGCAGGAACCTTTGGCCATAGTGTTGATAAAGCAGCTTCATTTATATCTGGTTTCATTTCACACCTTTTATTTTCACAGTTGGGAATGGTTCCTGCTAAGCTGTGCTTCCACTCCTGTTGAGAGATACTGCATTAAATCTGAGATCTAAAGCTGAAAGCCCCCAAAATTGGTCAGCCTGACTCTTTTCCAAACTATCTCAAGCTCAGTTCCTGAGTCTTTGGAGAAAAACCATGTGGTCTACCCTCTATTATGAAATGTACAGTATACTTTACTATATAATATGCTGTATTATAAGAGTGGGTTGTCAGCCGTACCTTGTCCCAGCCGGCCGCCAGTCAGGGCCTCTTTGGCACTGCCAAATCCCAGCTCTCGACACACCACGGTGGCTGCTCGAATGTTCCAGTTGTCATCACACACCGTTCCCCACTCGCCGTTCTTCAAAACCTCTACTCGACCTTCTCCTATCATTGCCCCGCCTCTCAGACGTACCAGGGGTTGCTATGGGAACAATAAACCAAATATTTAAATTAAAACATTATTATTCACACACAGAGGACAGTGAAATGACAGTGTGGATGATTATTAGTAGCAGAGCAGGTCTGCGTAGTCACTTTAAATCAACTTTCTCAGTCTGGCCATACTGATAGTGAGCAACATGTCTGTAACGGGGATGTTAAACAATCTTCAAATTCATTTGTTCTCCTCTGTCACATTTTATCTCTTTGCCCAGTAATTTGCTCAAGTACAAAGTAGAAGTAAAAGTAAAAGCAGAAAAGAAAACATGTAGCCTGGTTTGATTTACTCCATATGTCTGCTGGGTCAGTGTTTTTAGGCCCTGTCTCGTGAAGTGAGTTTGGTGGGTTAGTGAGTTAACTCTGGGTTTTCAGTCTCACTAAGGTGGTTCACTTTAGGGTACATCACCATGGAGCACATAATGTTCAGGCTACTAGTTCAAAACGTATAAAATGCCTGCCTTCTCGCCAATCAGCTCCGAGTCAAGATGCCTACAGGACGCCTATATGACCAAAGAGGAAGGTGAAAAGTATGAAAAGGAACTGCACAGGGTAAAACACTGAATATAAAGAAGATTCTGGCTGTTCTTGTGGCAAATTCTTCGGGTGATTAAAGACCAGCAGAACCACTTTGCAATCATGTGATAATTTATTAGATCATGATATAAAGCATTTCCACTCTGCCTACTCAGGCTACAAAAGAGGGCATCTGATTAATAGCAGGTAGTTTACATTAGTTGACCACAGTTATTAATGGTGAATAAAATTGTGGTCTGCTCCTGAATATTAAGTGCTCTGAGAGTCTCTCATAGGATTTCTGAGAGTGATTAATGCAACAGACCACACTCATATTCCATCACCACAGTCCTGTGGGGCAGGAGGCGGACTATTTAATCTTTTCACAGCCTCAATATGACAACATAGTATTGCACCAATGAGAAGAATGAACGGTTAAGCATTTGAAATATTTGCATTTTTCTCCAGCAATCATCTCTAGCCTTGGTAGAGGTGTTAGTAATTAATCTCTTTCCCATGGCCACTTTTAGGCCACTATTATTCCATCTTTTGCTTTATTTTTTTGATCATTTTCTGTTAGTTTTATATTGTACTTGTGTGCTTGTACTACTTTCTCATATGCCTTTTCCTCAATGAATCCTATTACTTCTGCTGCGGCAACACAATTTCCCTGAGGGGGTTCATTAAGTTTTCATCTGAACTCATAAAACACACCGCTCATGAGCTGTCCACATTGAAGAGATTGGTTATTTGCTTCAAAGCCTGCCTCTTTTATGTGAATGAACTCATAGCTGGATTGGTAATTCTTGGGTTCACAGAGCAGGTTGATAAGCAGCTTTGTGAGGCCAGTTTACCAGACCACCAAAGCCAGCTACTACAAAGACAGTCACTTTGAGAGCCAGGCCCTCGGTATTACCATGGCAATAACTAATGGTGACCCAAAAGAGCAATAAACACCAAGCAGGAGCACAGAGAATTTGATTGGTGCTCTCAGCTGTGTGTGTGTGTGTGTGTGTGTGTGTGTGTGTGTGCGTGCGTGCGTGTCTGTCAGATGTTTAGCACTCATCTGTTCAAATGTTTCCACATGTTTGACTGAAGGTCAGTTCACTAACAAGCAGGAAATGTTGCAGTCCATTGGTAGAGTAATTCCAAGAACTGATTATGGGATAGAGTGTAATGTGCCTCTAAACAAACAATCGGGGTGTTCAGGCTTCTTGATAATGTCACATATCTGCATGGCAACCAGATTTAGATTTGGCACTATTATGCTGATTTTAAATTAGCCACTATGAAAACACACCGACATGTTTTTGTCTTATGAAACAACATGCATCCTCTCTAAAAATAACAAGGTACAAATTAAAGACTTTAATTCAGAAATAACCCTGAAGAACTGAGAATGGGTCATTCCAGAAATGACAAACGTCCGCAGTGTCCGACCTCAAACGCTTTGATTTATTTCAGCCATATGCTACCATAAACTGACTTTCTGAAGTGTCAGGAATTCTGTTAGATTCTAAAGAAAATCTATCTGCCAGATGGGATTGCTCTTAGCGAATACAAATATGTTTTCTCTAACGGGGGAGCTTAGGATTTTTTTCCATGCATCCTATCCTGTTCCATGAAACTCCCTTACGATACACCAACATATTGCATTACTTGGCGCTCACAACCTTTCCTCTTTGCATGTCATGTCACCTGAATTACCATGGGCATTTAATGTTCAATGTGTATTTGTAGGTTAGGGCAGTCTACTGTGTAGGGCACGCCTCACACTGCTGCTTTCAGCTTAAATCAATTTGTCCTTTCCACCTTATTATCTTGATTATTTATATTTACATTAAGGCCGATTCCTGCATGTTCATTGTACCTGGTTGATAAAATGATAGAGATTCTGTTGAGATAAGTGCAACACCGCAACAACACTGATGCTTGAATTAAGGGCTACATTTGCATGGCATTTCGACAAGTGGACTCTGGTTTTGTCAAGAGTATCTCAGAGAGCAGCTCATGTTACACCGAATGGAACTAAATGCATGCTTTCACCTGTCTGGAAGGGTTACCGACAAACATGTACAGTCTGGCCTACCTCCACCCTGTAGGCCTTCCTGAAGCCAGCGCTGACACTGGGAGCAAAGGCCCGTCCGGGTATACAGCTGATCACGACAGGCATGCCCTGCTCACAGGTCCCGTTGCCCTTCAGCTCGATCTCTCGGCCCAGCTTACAGTCGGACAGTTCGGCCTCATTGCCCGTGCAGTTGACAGAGTGACCCCAGAAGTTCTTTCTACGGCGTTTGGCCAGCAACCTGAGTGGGAATAATACAAACAGCCATATTAATCACAGAGAAATATCAAGAACTATGGTTGATACTCATGTTAGGAAAGGGACAGATCTTCTTTTGAGGATGAACACTACTGTAATCCACGTAAAACATAAAGTGGAGTGTATATTAAAGGGGGTATGCAACGATTTCTTCATTTTGATTTATTAAGAATTTGTACACCATCTTGTCAGTTCTGTCATATTCAGAGGTGCATGCAATCTTCAACCATTCCCTTCTCTCTTTCAGGTATGAGGAAAGTGTTTTACGGATAATGAGAATCTGAGATGAGCATTCATGAATGCTCATCTTGTTCTGTGAGGCACAATGGCAACATTGTTGTAGGAATACCTTGACATTCATGACCCCACAGTTAAATGAAGGTCATCAACCAAGGGTCATAGAGGAACCCAGCAACAGCGGACCTTGAAGCAGGTCAGGCGAGGGTCTTTCCTTCCATGTGTAGTGACTGAAGCAGACCATATAATGAAAACAGCATGGACTACATTCGCAACATCACCTCCACTTCTTATGGCTTATCCTGTAATGTCATGTAAACCACTCTGGTTTTGATTTTACTGCAGCTGGAGTCGGGTTGGAACTTCTCAGAAAGACTGTGTAGGCCAACACTGAGTGGGAGTGCATCATGAATACATCAGACTCAGGTATCAGCACTGATACCCAATCTCCCTTCAAAGACAGATTTTAAATCTCAGTGGGATCTACCTGGTTAGACAAAGGACAACTAAATCAAATTCATATGATTAGCAATGTCCTACAGACACTGGGAGTACCTGGGAGTACTTTACATGTACACTGGTAGAATATCACGGAATAAGCACTGAATAGGAGAACCTAAACTGTAATTTATACAAAAATGCAATATTCATATTGCCAAAGCAAACCAACCTAAAACGTATTCTTCCTGAAAGGCAGGTAGACAGATTTAGTTGAATAATAAGTTTTGATTCTTGACTTTATTCATCAGCTGGTGTTGCTTAAAGTAGAAACATGCTATTCTCTTTCAACATACCTGCCAAGAATGAATACTTGCTCATGGAGATGTTATGCAATGAGCATATTCTTTGACCGTTTTCTTAGCTGTTCAAGCTGCAGATACAATATTCTAGGTAAGATCTATCTTTGTGCCATGCTACACATTAACTGTGATAGCTGAGAGGTGTGGCATGTTGACATTTATACTACGACTACGAGAATTAGTTGCAGCCAAAAGAGCCACTGTTTGGACATTTTACTGGTTTTAGTCATTTCCCAAGAAGTCGAGTCCCTCACGCGCTCAAACTTGTGACTGGCTTCTTTTCAAGAGTCTCCAGGCCGGAGTCTGTTTAACTTCAGAGAGAAGTGCGAGATGGATGAAGGCTAGACTGAGGGCCAACATAAACAAACTTAGTTATGTAACATTTCCTTACGTCAAGTTGGCATGATAAACCTCTCTAGACTCAAACAGCTATTTAAGAGTTAAATAAAGCACAAGCTATGTTACAGAACATGCGGTTTTATTTACATAAAAAGTGTTTGTATTATACTGGAATATGCTTCAGACACTAAGATAAATCGGTGTTACATCATGAGATACTGTGTTTACATCAAGAAAAAGCAGAGTGCTGTAACAGCAAAATGTAGCGTGAAGTGTTTTATCAGATTTAAAACACCCTTGCTGAACTCTTGTTGTTCCCGGTACAATGACTCACTTGTAAGCACGGGTGTTGTAGCCTTTCTCCCCAGGGAAGCCGTACATGCCACAGACGACCCTGGTGTTCATCTCGGTCCAGTCCTCGTTACAGATCTGTCTCCACTTGCCTCCATCTTTCACCTCGACAAAGCCCTCGGTGATGGGGATCCGCTTCCTGTGGGAGTAAGTGGCCCTAATCCTTATATCCTCCACCTGCACGTTCGCAGTCTGGGGAACAAAGCAGAAGAGATGATTCATCACTGTCTTGGATATTGTGGATAGTGTAGAGAAAGGTCATCCTCTGAAAGCAGCCTTTAGCTCATCTGGAGACATCGCTGCTCAAAACAGACCATAAAAAGTTTTTTGTACAGGGCACAGGATTCACCCCAGAATACCTTCCCTCTTTATGCTTAAAATTAAACGCCACCATCAGACATATTAAGCCAAAATTGGCCATTCATTAAACAGAAGCTATATCAGCCAGTCATAGTGCCAGCTGCCTATATACAGGTTCCTCCTACATATAAATAGTCTCTAAAAGCTGCAATAAAATGTGAATTCCCTTACACGTTGTTTTCATTAATTTTATTGTTCCATAACATTTTGTGTCAACAGCAATAATCTTTCCCAGCATCCTGCTGCTGAAAATGACTGGTGGGTTACTGTTCCTTAAAGATTTTCATCTGTAGGGTTTCAGAGAGTTTTAATATCCTGAATGTTGTTTCAGAAGCTTTTCCACCCTGACAAGGACATAATTCTCAGGGAGAACATTGTATATTTGAATACTGGCACAAAATACAGACAGCTTCAAATACAAACACATTAGAGGCCTTGAAAAAAACATTTCAAACCCTATCAAGTAGATTTTCAAGCGCTACATTGGATGGGACTTACAGTTTTGATTACCTTAACATATAGCCTACATGAGTCTCCAATCATTTCCATAGGTTGATCTATTTAATACAATGAAGACAGTGGTCAAAGTGCATTTGGACCTAAATATTGTACAAACAGTAAATCATGCAAGACAGCCTGGTTGATAAATCCTAAGACTAAATCTTTGTTTGAACTTGTGAAGCTTTTCCAAGAGGCCTCAGCAGGCCTGGTCAGTGTCTGTAATTCTTCTCCATCTTTGTTTTTCCTCAGAAATTAGAGCAGAGGTTTAGGGCCCCAAGGGGGTTTGGTGGAGCACATAAAACACCTGTGGTAGCACAGAGCTGTCAAGCAGAGATAACCTGGTCACTGTTGTTACAGAACACACTCTGAACTGGTGGAAAACAGTTTTACTGTTTCCCACAGAAAACTACTTTTAACAGGGTGATGAGTAATCCAGACAGATTTCACCTTTTATAAATAACTTTGCAAACATATGAACTGGGTAAAAATATCAGTGTTATTATATGCTCAATAATAGTAATTGTAACCTGAGAAGCACCATGGAATGACCTGTGAGAATGGAGGTTTTCAAATGTTTTCATGTTTTGGACCGCCAAGTTGACTTTCTTAAACTGTGGACCCCTATTTGAATGATTTCACCCTAGAGACTTTGAAATAAAAAGAATGCTTGGTGTGTGTTGAATATTAAATAGTTTGTATGTCATACTTGAATGCTGAAAAATAGATTCAAAATGTTGAGATTAAAAGATAATGGTAAAACAACCACGACATTAGAGTGAAAAGCGGAATACACTGGTATAGATGTAATCTGGGACAAATGTCTGTTACAGGTTCTCTCACCTGGTATCATAATTTTTTTTTTTCAAAAGTTGACTCAAAAGGGGAAAAGTTAAAACAAGGAGCAATCCATAAAATTCAAATTATTGGCCGATAATTCACTATAGAGATGCTAAAGGCAAAAGCTGTGGCAGTCCAGGCTGCTGGCAGCATTAAGGTTAGGAGTGTGTCTGTGTGTGGTCTCAGCTCTTCTATTAGAGGGCCGTAAAGCCAGTTGGTCAGACCACGGCTTGCCATCAACGGTATCATCTGCCCTGAAGACCCCTAAAGCTGACAAGCAAACCTTTGACCTCACAGGCTTTACGTGAAAAAAACTACCCAATAACCACTGCCATTGTTCACTCCCCCTTAGAGCCAAATCCTGCAGTTTGTTCCCTTGCTGGGTGTGAGATGGCACTGTGGGAATGAGAGTCAGCCAGCACTTTGAACTGCTTTGTGGTATGCACATGCTGATCTCAGTAATTTCGCAACAGCCAGCCTCTTTTACTCCTAAGAAACCCTATTCAGGCATAGCTCCCAGAAATATTAGGCCTTTATAAAGAGGGTGGTTTCCTGAGATGGCGTCAGCCTGAGGGAATGTTCAAGGCTTCGGGGTGTCTAAGCACCAAAGATTGCTAAGGAGGAGGAGACATAACTAAGACGGACTGTTTCAGCAGTGACCCCAGCCCTCCCACTGACCGCGGTGGTTGGAGCGGGTAAAAACCACTCTTTAGTGATGTGAATCTTGTTGGTCACGGTATGACAGAATCTTTTCCGTCTGTGCGCTGGTGCCGAGCGGCAGGAGTAGGTGGTCAAGACCGAGGGACCTTGAAAAAGCTCTGAGTTTCGTAATGTGAAGCTGACAGGGGTTGAGTTAAATTTAATTCTTTCATTTATACATGTTAAATGATCAAACAAAGAGAGAGGAAAAAGATTTGCAGATTATGAGGGTGTTATAAAAAAACATGAGCTGTAAAAAGGAGCAATAAATAAATAAATAAAAGACTAAAACTACAACTGAATTGGATAACAGAAACTAAATCAAACCGCAATGGCAAAGAAATCCATGCAAAAACACAAAATGCACAGATAGCTTGTAATGTTGGGAAAAAAGGAGATCATGCACATCTTGCAATCAAAGGAAAAGTGAAAGTTTGAGTGGGAACATGTGTGACTGCAAACACATGAAAGGCTTGGAGATAT
>OMLB01057005.1:0-12610 GCA_900302555.1 Myripristis jacobus
AATGGCATGAGGCAACAAGCCGCAGCAGGACAGGCAGGAAAGTGGCTGCACGACTCAGAGAACAGAGGAGTGATGATGCAGTTCATCTAAAAATTAATCAATTTTGATAACCGATCAATCCTTTTATCATTGATTTAGCGAAACGAAAACCCCGAGCATTTGCTGGTTACGGCTTCACAAACCAATTGAAGACATCACTTTGGATTATGCAAGCCTCACATTAGCATTCGCCTTTATTTTTGACACTTATCACACAGACTTATTATGATTAATTGAGAAAATAATTGATTAATTAATCAACAATGAAATGACTCATCAGTTGCGTCCCTGCTGAGGCGTCTCCCGTTGCCTTCTTTCTCTAACTGACTCGTCCTCTCTGTCTCACACACACACACACACACACACACACAGCACCTTCCTCTCTCTGTCTCCGCTCGTTCACACACATGCCGCCCTGGTAGTAACCTGGCAGACAACGTGAGCGGTGTGTTGTCGTGGTAACATGAGCAGCGTTACATCCCGCAGGGCGACAACAAGCGCCGGCTCACAGTTCAGCACCGAATCTCTCTCACAAGCTCCCACACGTCTTCCTCGGGTGTCCCTTTCATGTGTGTGTGTGTGTGTGTGTGTGTGTGTGTGTGTGTGCACGTGAGGATATAGAGCTTTCTTTATAAGCCCCATCATTAGATACCAACTCTTTTGTTTGTCACAAGGCCCGTTTGAATGAATGATCCAATTGTCCCAAGTGAACCAGCAGGGGTGTTTACCAGAAGTGTTGCAGCGGTGTGAAATCCCAAACCCTCGTCTTGGCCGCTTTGAGCACGGGACGGATGCTGCTATTATTCCTCCTTTCCTTTCCCTTTTTTTAAAAGAGCTGCAATGTGCTGCCTCTGCTGTTTTTACCGCGTCAGTCTTCAATCTCGGGGGTTATTTTTGCTTCTTACACGATTGCACAATGCACTCGATGCCCACAGCTGCCCAGCGAAAGCTTTGCCTGTAATTTGCTGCGGTCCCGTGTGACCCAGTGGGTACAGAAAGGCACTAACACTGCCAGGGTTAAAGGTTCAGTTCCCGGCTTTGGCCAATAGGTAGAGCAGGGCTTAACGCTGGCGTGGTCAGGGGTAGTAGGTCAGCTCCCCGCGTGGGTCAGCAGGGTCCAGGTTCAAAGCCTAAACCAGTCTGGTCCAGTGTTTCCGCGTGATGCCGATGACTCACGGCGCTCCAGCTTGCCTTTCCTCTCGGGTTTTCTTTGTCTCCACCGCAAAGTTTGTATTTCTACTCCCGCCACCATTTGTACATCCAAACAAACTAAACCCTAAACCAGAAAACCTTGAAACGGGGCAGCAGGAATCCAGCAGAGGAAGGGTGTTGACTGCGACCAAAAACCTTTGCCCAAACAAACCGTGTCGTCTGTGTTTGTGTCTGAGGAACTGTGTCCGAGAGCTATTTTGGATACAGATGGTGAAAAATATCGGTCCTAAAAAAAAAATGCTATTGTTCTGACTGACCACTCCTGTGTTTTTTTTTCTTCTCCCCCCCCGCTCTCTCTCTCTCTCTCTCTCTCTCTGTCTGTCTCCTTGCAGGACAACATGCCTCAGACTCCACCGTTCACGGGGCAGTTGGGGACCGGCGGCTACAACAAAAACCTGTACCAGACAAAGGAGGAGGGCTATGGCGGCCTTTATTACCAGGATAACAACCTGGTGTCCGGGTCACTGGAGGCCCTCATTCACCACTTGGTCCCAACTGTGGACTACTATCCAGATGTGAGTGATGCTTTTTCTTTTTTTCTTTCGCCTTTTCTGTTCTCTTTTCATCAGCAGCCCCAAACTCAGGTGGACTATAAAAGTGTCATCAAAGTTAGAAAGTAAAGCCTTTTTTTATGTGAAGACGCCAAAGTAGACACAAAAAATTCACATCCCTTTGTTCTTTCTTCCACCTCTTGCTATTTATGCATGTTGTGTTAATGTTTTGATGTAAAGTGGCTCTGATTCCTGATTCACATTTGGTTTTTAGGGCTTAAACCACTTGGACCTTCTTTTATTTAAACAGTTTTTCCCCCCACTAAACCTCTTTTCCCTCCACAGAGGACATACATCTTCACCTTTCTGCTCAGCTCTCGCCTCTTCATCCACCCATACGAGCTCATGTCCAAGGTGTGTCACCTCTGCGTGGAGCAACAGCGACTCAGTGACCCTCAGGCTGACAAGGTATGCAAAAAAATCATTTTGTACCATCTTTCCCCAGTTATATGAGCCTCTAGCTTCTTTATAGAAAACTTAATCATTTCGGTTTTACAACTCCTGGTCTATATTTGCAGATCAAGTCTATCTTGTGCATGTTTGCCATCGTCCGACACCCCCAAAACTCCAAGTCTGCTCCTCGTACCTCACATATATGCATGCACATGTCCTCCCTTGCAGATGAGAATCAGGAAGATCACCCCCAAGATCCTCCAGCTGCTGACAGAGTGGACGGAAACCTTCCCCTACGACTTCAGGGACGAGAGGATGATGCGCAGCCTGAAGGAGCTGACCCACCGGCTGGCCAGTGGAGACGAGGTCAGTCCTCCACAGATGTCCTGGACTAATGTCAAGCCTACTGTCCTTTTCTTTAAAAAAAAAAAATCTGCATGCAACAACACCACAGGCAATGAGAAAGTTGTTTTTTTATGCCAACAACATTGTTTGAAGGTTATCTGAGTAGTAAAAGTGATCCGTTAGGTAATAAAGTAGCAAAAGGTGGGTGATAAGGAGTCAAACGGCTGTTAGTACTAGACAGTATTTGCTGGTATGATCAGCAGTTCGCTGACATTTCGTCGACTGCACGTGCAGCGAAGCCAGAGGTGTTTTTTTGCAGATAAGAGGGTCAGGGGGTGAGGGGGTTCTCTGGCAACAAAGCACTTTTTGAGGCTGGCCGGGTTGAAAGAAAGGGGCTATTGTTCGCCGGCTAGGTGGCTTTTTTGTCATCTCTGGTGTGCTCCTTCCTCGGCAGCATTTGAATTGTTCCACCACTGCTGAGCTGAATGTAATTGGCTTAGCTCTTGGTTTGCCTCCGCGGGGCTGTTTTGACAAAAGGTTTAGAGCTGTTTTCTTTGCGATTCTCTCCAACGTTGCACATGAAAACCTCCTCTACTTGGCGCAGACAAGTGGCTTTAACAAGCAGTGAGTCATACTACGCAGGTCATGAAAAGAAGTGCTAGCACCAGCTAATGCAGGCCACAAAAGTTGAACCGCGGCTTCGACAAGACCGTATCTCTGCGAGCCTTGTTTACGCTCGTTCTTTTCCCTTGTTGTCTTGACCTGGAAGATTTTCACAATTTGTCCTCGTCTGTTTGCGCTCTAATTGAATTAGCATGGCCTTATTTCAAATGTTCTTTCCCTTCATGTCACCAGAGCGATCAAGTCCACTGCAGTTTTCTCCCAGTCAGGACAAATAATTTGGTTAGTGCCACTGATTATGAATCAGAGTGCTTTCAGTGCGTGACCCTGTGGATTCACATGTGGGGGTTTTGAGGACCAGACAGTGATGGAGAACACGTACATCCATCTTTCCTGATGGATGGATCCCTCTTCCTCTCACACAGGAAAAACGCAACCCATCCCGCTTTTCATGCAGGTTTCACATGACGCGTCAATAGTACAAGCACGTCCATCGATCCTGATTTGATCTAGAAATCAATGCGTTTCTCTCCTGACGCTGCAGACACATTTACTGCTCCCTCGCCGCATCGCTCCATAATCTGCTATCCTCGTGCAACCTCTCACACAGCTGTGACTAAGTGGCGGGCTGATGTTTGCCTGGAGACACACACTAAATCAGCGGCGGCGGCACACACCCATTCAGTCATGCACACAGGAACGAAACCCGGGGTCCCGCCAGCCGCGCAGACATCTTCGTATTTCACAGCACGCTGGCTGCAATTGACATTCACACCACTCCTCCACTGATATTTTTTATAGTCGCGATCGATCTGGCCCATGCGAGTTACCAGAAAACCACTCACCACGAGATTCCCCGGTGTTTTTCCCCTCGTTGGTGACATGCGGGTCAGCATCCAGCACACAGCGAAATAAAACGTTGATGTGCCACATTTCGTTTTATTTTTTCCAAGCGTGTCCGGAGAGCTGAAAGGCACAGACATTGCTTTTGTCAAGCTTATCGCCGACTACGCTGGTCGGGAAGGCAGTCGCCTGGAGCCGAGGTTCCCGTACTTTTCCATTCTGGGACCCACGTGTGTGGAGCGTTTGTCCCGAGACTCACCAAATATTTTGTTCGTTAAGCTTTCAAAGTGTGGTTCATCATTAAGGTGAATATAAGCAAATCAATAAAAAAAAAATCTGATTTGTTGCACATTACATGTCTTTTACATTTCCTTGACAGGCTGCAAAACCATAATCAATATATGGATTATCATACTTTCTGTGGGGTGTCTTTTTATGTTTTTGGAAAGTGATCCTGTTGTTTGTAGATGGGGTGTCAGCTGGTCTTTTTTGTCCATGTTGTTGGACAGCTAAGAAGTCTTCTCCAGTTTTCCAGAGATTGTCGCTTACGCAAAGCCTCATGCTCAGTGTGTCAGCACTGCATGATTTCACAATTTCCATCCTTTTTTTTATTCAGAAGAAAATATATTGGTGCACAACCCACCCGTCTCTATGCTGGGACCCACCTCTGGCTCCTGATCCACTGATTAAAAGTCATGCGCTACCCCTCTTCAGTAACTGCGCTCTGTTGAGGGCATCGGCGCCTTCGAGCATCTTTCCCCAAGATCGTGTGGAGCCGCTGAAAGGTCATCTGTGCTTGTATCAGGCAACGTGAGTGTAACAGCGTGTTACTGAAACAGAGCTGCTCAGTCACCTTTCTCCGTGATGGAGAAAGGTCAAAAACATGCGATATGTGGCCCTCGTTGACAATGCAACCTTGTGCATTCCTTCAACAAGTGCCTGATATCATGTTAGCCGTGGGCACGTGCGCTCGCGATCAGTGCAATGTGACCCAGATAGTTTTCATACGGCTCTTAGAGACGGCTTTTGTACCTCGGGTTCCCCCGTTGCCCCAAGAAAATGGCACGGGAGGTTGAGTCTTGTGATATTGTTTACCCGTGAGAATAAGTCCCATTTATCACGAAACATGATTCCGCACTTTGAGTAGCGCCTTCCAGTGGAGGCCTGCAGGCGGGACGTTTCCTCGAAGGAGTCAAGCTGTTTGAATCGGAAGAAGCAGTTATGGTGACAACAGCACGCATTTGATCGGATCCGATTTGCATCTTTGTTTCTCACAGAACGCCCCAAACCATGTTTGCAAACACAACACAGCGTCTGACCATAAGTGAAGGATTCAGGGCTTTTGAGTTTGCTGATTCTTCAGGGCGTTTCACCGCACTGCTCCGGGAAAGGGACGGTAGTGATGCGAGTCCAGAATGGATGCCCCTAACATCTGGTCAAAGTGGAATCCAGACCACACTCAAAACATTCCAGGACCTTGATCTCTCTACTAAGGCTGTCATTATGGATGTGGTTAGATATATAGGGAGGCAGCAGCTGAGAAATAAACAAGCGCTGTGATCTCGATCTGACCTTACTCGGATCGGAGCAAGTGCGTTCTTCCCTTCCCTTTTAAAATGTGCAGCTTTCATTTTGTGGCATCTTGGTTCTTTTGTGCTTTATTGCTATAACTATGGCTGACTTAATGCAGTCAAACAGATCATTATACAGAGAGATTACAAACCTCATGCTTTTGCTGCAAGGCACTCATTTGCACAGGCGTTTCTTTTATTTAAGCAAATACGGTGCGTGCACCTTTCCTTGGCAGGTGCCACTTTGCACACTAGCGGCTGCAAATGGCAGCAAGAGATAAAAAAAAACAAAAAAAACTTGTTACCTTCCAAAAGGTAACGCAGGTGAGTCCAGCTTTTCCTGGATGGAGAGCGTGATCACTGCTGTTTTGGATGCAATTTTGTTTTTCCCTGTGAAGTTTCAAGTTGGCACTTTCTGAAGGCATACCTGGTACCGGAATTTTATTTATACCACTTCATTAGTGCTGCTTGGTTTACATGCTAAAAACAAGCTGCCCTTTGGCTTGGATCAGGTGGTGCGCCACAGGAAGTGATGCCACGTGGCCAAGAAAAAAGGGCGCCAAGTGAAGGGGCGGCATGCATCAGCCGCGCGCTCAGTCATGGAGGCTTGCACTGAGCCGCCGTCTGCCAGCTCAGGTCCGATGCCAGGGTCAAATGCATAGGAAACAGAGTGCCCACGCTAAGCCCCCTCATCCGAAACGCCAATTGTTGTGATGAGCAATTGTGACTCCCACTGCTTAGAAATGTCAAGCCTGCTGCTATCGCCAAGATCTGCTGTTATATTTAGCCGACCCTGGCCTGTCCTCTGTTTGTAGTGGAGACAGAAGCTATGGCAGATGGTGGACTTTGAAGTGGCAACTGGAGCGAATTTCACTGGTGGCTTGTCTTGCTGTCGTCCCACTGTGCACGAGCGCGGTCAAGCACCAGCCGAACGCATTCAGCGATGACGCTGATAGCACGGTCTAGACGTTTGGATGCTAAAAGAAGACGTGTCCATGCAATCGATTTGGCTGCCTGCTGTGTTCGGTGATAGTCAGTTTGGTGGTAGATTCTTAGAGTGACTTTGTGACCTTTGAGGCCACTTTGCACTCTGGCAAGTGCAAATGGCAACAAGTGCTAAAAAAAATCCCAGAGATTGGCCAAGAAAAAAAGGCACCAATAGAGTGAGGAGTGCAGATTAATTTATCTCTCGTCTCCACTCAAGTCCCACATCGTTGTAATCACGACCCGCTGATTGTCTGAGGTGTGTATGTGCGCAATAATATGCCATTACACTCATAACCACCGCAGCAGTATCAGACAAATGCTTTAGAAACGCCCTGGAAAGTGAATCTCGGTGAAAGTCCTGCCCTCACTGCTTGCAGCAGATTGATGAGAGTCCATTCATTTTTTTTCAAGTGCCTGAACACCACACTGACGCCTCAGAGAGCAGACACTCGATTGCAGTCTCGGCACTCGGCCTCCACATCCATTATAAGGCTCACTTTCCCAGAGAACTCGGTTCTTCCCCGCCCTGCTGAACTTGAGACTTGTTTGTAGAACCTAGATTTTGGAGGCTTAATTGGCAGCCAGTGCATGGAGAGGGGATGTGGTCGTGAAAAAAGGGGCCTCCTCACCCCAATTTTTCTGAGTAGCTCATACCAGTGGTATGGAAAAAGGCCATGAGGAGGCTCCTTGACTCTCACACAGTCTCACATACACACCCCGTCTCCTCCACATACACAAAATCAAACACACATGGCCTCCTTCCCTGTGTGGATCCCCCTTATGCAACCGCTGTTGTAAAGTGTGTCAGTCAGGGACCAGTTATCTAACAGTGGCTTGTTCTGAGTTGACGTCCAGGGAAAGGCTCAAAACAGGATGACCTCTCCACCCCCGGGGCCAGGGAAGGGCCCCCTTGTTCTGTCAGCCCGAGCTTGGAGACTTTCATTAGTCCAGCAGGAAGGAGAGGCTTGCATAACTTTGCGAGTGACCCTGTTAGAGATCCGATTTGTTTTTGTAATGTGACCAAGTGGGACTGTTTGTTCGAAGCGAAGAGGTGCCAGATTTTCAGGGGTGTTTTGTGGTTTGGGCTGGGAGTTGGCATCAGTTTGCAGTTATTTCTGCTGACATGTAGTGAACATGTGTGTGTTATAAATTCCATGGAGGTTGTTATCACTCTCGGCCGCAGAGCTGCGGTTAGGTTAGGTTAAAATACCTACAGCTGAGCTGAACAACAAAACGGCTGCGTGCACGCTGCTGGATTTTGGAAGATTTTGGTCAGGCGGTCATGTCACGCTCACTCTCTCTCGCCATTGTGTCTCTTTTATTCTGCTGCCTTTAGCTCTCGGTCACCAAACCTAATGACAAAGTGAAGTAATTACACTCACTTTGTGGATCTTACACGAGACAAATTGTGCCACTGCTTTTTAAGCACGCAACTGCACTTAAACACAGCCATAATACACTGCAGAATGTGCAGTCCATTTGGGGTTCTGTTATGATCCAAAGACATTTCATGACTAGAAAAAAATAACCCCAAAGAGTTGCTTGAAGAACCCCTCCATGTTCTCGCAATCCCCCCCAAAAAAACTCCCTAAATGTCCCTCAAAGCCGTTAACCTTCAGCACAACTAACCGATTCCTCTCTTTCTCCTCGTTTCATCACCCTCCACCCCCTCCCTCCACGTGTCCATCAGGTTTACAGGAAGGCGGTGGGACAGATGAGCCAGGGCCTCATCAGGAGGCTGACGGTGCTCAGCCAGTACGAGGAGGCCCTGGTCAAGATCAACGCCACGGCGGCTGAGAGGCTGGCGGCTCTGAAGACGAAGCCCCAGGCGGCCATCCAGAGAGACTTGTTATCCATCTGCAATGACCCTTTTACCGTCGCCCAGCAGCTCACTCACATAGAACTGGTGAGAGTTATCCAGGAATTAGAAGCCTTAAGATGAAATAATCACCGGGAACCAGCATGGAAGAAGATAGGCTTTTGGGATTTAACAGATTATTGATCTTTGAATATGGGGGTTAGGGAGTTATCAAGTGGGCAGTTCCCATCACAAATGTTTTGTTGAATTATCACAATCACAATCACAATCCATTGTGATTAAGAAAAAAAAAAAACACGTTTCATTTGTATTGACACGTCAAGCCAATACAGAAAGTGAGTTTTTATCCTGCAAGGAAAATTGGAAATCCTGCTAATGACTTACGCCCGTATCGGGATATGGCTCTCGGGGGAATGAGAGCAAATCAATAGCGGAGAGGACAGCATGTGAGGAAGGGGACAGCTGTCATGTATGATGAATTAAAAACCAGTCATGTGGTGGAGGTAAAACGAACCCCGCGGCGTCTCGTACTTCTGACCTGCCACCGCATCGATTTCAAACGGCAGCATTTTACCACCATTACATGTTAGCGTGTCATTGAGAAACCAGATCAATAGTTTGGAAAAACTCTTCTTTTTAAGATACAATGGGAGCTAATAACCTCGGGGTTTCACGACAGAAAAATAAGGGTTCCTTGAGGCACCCTTGAAACCTTTTTATTGAAGTTTTTTTTTTGTGGTTAGGGTTAGGGTTAGGGTTAGGGTTAGAATCCTTTTACGGTTACAGTGTGAAGACCATCTGAAGCTTTTTTTTATGAGTGATGGTTTCAAGGCAAGAACAATTAATCAACATTGACCCAATGAAAGATGGGTTGCGGGGAATTAATGGCCCTTGGTCTTCCTTTTCAGGAGAGACTGAGTTACATCGGACCCGAAGAGTTCGTCCAAGCGTTCGTCCAGAAGGACCCTCTGGACAACGATAAGGTAACGTCTGCGTGCCTTAATGGAGAGAAACCACGAGATAAGAAAAGCATGTTCCATAGTTATACAACCCACTTGGCTGTGTTCCTGTGTAAGTAACATCGGTGCGGACATAATTTGTGTCTGTTCCGTGCAGCTCCACTGACATGGCCTAGTTTCTCCTCCAGACACACATTAAGTATACATTACCCAGCCGCTGACCTATCGCAGGTCACTGTAAGGACACCATTTTGGGGCAGGGAGACGGTGAATCCCACACATACCATAGTAGCAGACCAAATATCCGCTCCTCACACACACACACACACACACACACAAACACACACACCTCATCCACAATTTCCTGTGAAAGCATCCTAGTGTCTGAATTGGATGGGCATGCATGCACCTCATCTCCTAGCAACCAGAGCTGCCAAGGGTTTGTTTTGGGAAGGGGGAGTGAGTGAGTGAGTGTGTGTGTGTGTGTGTGTGTATATGTGTGTGTGTGTGTGTGTGTGTGTGTGTCTGGCTGTGTGGGGTGGATGGTGGGCTTTCTTGTCTGGCGTTCTGCTGCTAGGCAACAGGCTTTTTTAGAAGAAAGGTGGCGGGGGTTAAGGCTCTCTTTTGTGCCTCGGGCTAGCCCGCCTCGTACCCCCAGCAGTCCACTTGGAAAAGACAGGAATATCTGTGTGTGTGTGTGTGTGTGTGTTTGAATGCAAGAGGTGACCGCTGGCGGGAAACGCTGCATGGAAGAGAGTGGCGTAAGGCCAAAGGAATGTGTGGAATTAGATCAAGAGGAATGAACACAAAGGACCAGCCTGCATAATGTGAATAACAGAGCATCCCAATTGTGCTTATGGAAAGCAGAGCGAAGCTGACCATTATTGGCTGTATTGGCCCACTGAGCTAAGAGTTTATTTTGTGTGCTCAATGACTCATCGACTAGAGGGGGGAGGGGGGACAAAAATAAAGCAAATCTCAGCTTTATTTTACCCGTTCAGCATTGCTGTCGCTTAGCAATTAGCTCGAGTGCTAATTGAACATCTGTTTTTTTGTTTTTTTATTGTTGCAGAGCTGCTTCAGCGATCACAAGAAGGCCAGCAACCTGGAAGCTTACGTGGAATGGTTCAACAGACTCAGTTATCTGGTGGCCACAGAGATCTGCATGGTGAGTGATTAGCAGGGGGCCGGCTTCCTCCTCGGGAAAGAAACCTCAGCGCTCCAGTGAACCAAAAAAGAGGATGATCGGTATCACTGGGAGAGCCCGGGACTCTGGGTCATGTCGAAAGGAAGGCCCCCAGTCCCTCCGATACAAGCCCACATCAGCTGTATTTGTGAGGACAAAAGCATAACTTAATGCTTTTGCTTGAAATCAAAATATCCTCAATTGATATTTATGAATTTACCTCATAAAGATTAAGCCTTAAAGGTGAATAAACACATATCTGCTCAAAAAGACGGTGGTTAAACTGACTTGAGGTGTATTTACCCTCCATTATACCCCTGATTATGATGGATAAATTCATAATAAACCACTTTTCACCTCCTCTTTAGAAAGTTTTAACCAGATTCTGTCTCTCTTGCTGACACCTGACTCATCTCTCTCACTGGGACTCAGTGATAAATGTAGTTTAAAAAAATGATAATGCCATCCTGCATTGTGAAAAAAACCAATGGTGGCTGGCACATTACTAACCAGCTTCGGTAGTATTGATATTGATGATATCCTCTCAGCAAACGGCTGATTTGCAGCAATACATTGACCAGAACATGTACTGTAATGTGTCCCGGGGGCTAATGTGTGTGTGTGTGTGTGTGTGTGTGTGTTCCCCGCTGTGCTGACAGCCCGTGAAGAAGAAACACAGAGCCCGAGTCATCGAGTTCTTCATCGACGTGGCTCGCGAATGCTTCAACATCGGCAACTTCAACTCCCTCATGGCCATCATATGTGAGTCACTTCACTTGGGTTTCATTCCAGATCCAATCCAAAAAAACGTATCCAAAATGTCAGTTTTTGAAAAGCACTGATGATTAAATCGAAAATGGGCCCGTGATTGCAAATTAATTCAATCATATTTCGTAGCAAGTTGTTCTTTTGTGCTGGCACTCATTCACTTAGATCCACGTTCTCGCACAAAGAGCTTTTTTTTTTCTCGCTTTTTCGTTTTTGTCGAGAATTTGCTGCAGAATCTGATCTTCCCCTGCAGCCAGAACCTCCACTGACATCATCGTCCCGGCTTATTCACACGTCACTTACAGAATTTACTTTCACTCTCATGATAATCAGCGAGACTGATGTCATGAGTGCAGAAAATGGAACAGTAGAACATACACGCCACATACTTGTATGATCGCGAGAGTTTGTCCTTCGGTTTAGGCGGCGGACGCTCGGTCACCGCGTCCCTCGCGGCTTTCTGACACCGGTGTGTGAGCTCCTGTGTTTTGCTGCGTTGCGTTCAATCAGAGATGAGAGTGTGAATATGTACCGAGTACTAGTTTATGCACGTCGCGGCCGTGATATCACATGCTGGCTGCGTTGCATTCAAGTGTATTGAAGCTCCTGCAGAGTCACTGGTGTCTCCGCCTCTTCTAAGACAAATTGTTGAATATCGGTGAAAAATTGCAGCTGGAAAGAAAGCCTTGCTTGCTCGACTGACACCAAAACCTGACCTGGGTTGTTTTTGTTGTTGCTGGGTGTTTTTTTTTGGCTCTCAGACTCCATTGAAATATCTCTGTGATGTCTTGTCAGTTATCCACGGGAATAAAATAAAAAAGAAATACACCAAACAACTCAGTGGACCCAGTAATGCAAGGTACATCAAACGTTTGGTTTCTAACTGTGCTAAACCGTAAGGCTGGCTGCACCGGGCAGCTCCCAGGTGGGACTATCAGAGGCTGAATGAGTGTGAAAGAGGGCACCGCCGAAAACAAGAAATATGTTTGCAGCAAATCCTCCCTGGGACAAATAAAGGTTAGACACACACTCGGCGAGCCGGAGCAGCCCGGGTAGTTTAGAGACCTTGCTAGAGGCAACACACAGGCCCGACCGGCGGGGGCTCCGAGGATCCAAGAGACGCCTGAGGTCCAGGCAGCCGGGGAAGAGGGCATCTGGTCAGGCTTACGGGCCCGGGGGCGGGGTGGGGGGTGAGGTTTGGCTGTCCGGCGGGGTGGAGCAGAGAGGGAGGAGGCAGCTGGAAAGGGACACAACAACCCATCCAGGCAGATGGTCAGCACTGACCAGGGAGAGTTGGAGCTTATGAGGGAGGAGGG
>OMLB01057006.1:0-11523 GCA_900302555.1 Myripristis jacobus
ATGCAAATCACCATAAAATCTCACTGACTGACCTAAAATTGGAAAGAAATATTAATTTTTGGTGTTTTAATGGCTTTATATTATTTCTAAGTACAGATTTTTGTTAATTATAACCGATGCGTTACAAAGTGTGAACAGGACATTGAAAACATATCATCATGTCAATTTCATCTTTACCCGGTAGTGCCCATTACATTAGGAACACTCATTAAATATGAAGCAAAAAATAATGTTAATAATTTATTTAGAGACGTTAAACACTGAATGGAGTCAAACTGACCCCAAACATAACAGGAGGGATAAGAAGCCGCTGTTGAAGCCCTGTTCATCCCGGTGGGCGGGGTTTAGCTGACAAACGAACCAATCACGATGCAGCTTCAGTTTGCCACGTCTCGGCTCGTCCAATGACGTTAGAGCTTGTTACAGCGGGGCTGCGTTGTCACGGGCAACGGCCGCTGCGTCCATTAGTGTCGTGCGGGTCGCTGTGCGATATTCTCTGGGAAATGAGCTCACCTACATGTCGCGACAGGCGCTGACCGAGGCTCCGCGGAGGTGAAGCCGCTCCTCTCCGGATCTGCTGTTTCAAACATGTTTTCCTCCTCAAAGCGCCGCGTCTGCAGGGGTGTTAGCCGGTCAGCTAGCGTTAGCACGTCGAGCTAACTCCTGATAATCTAATCTTATTCCTGTGGATAATCCCAGTCTTTGCCATTTCCAGCCTCTTGGCGTTTTCAGGGGAAATTGGCCAAAGTGCATGGCAGCCGGACCCGGACGCCTCAGATCACTGCAGCTGCGTGTTAGCTGGATAATCTGAGTTGGACAAAATCTTGCACCTTAATTTGTGGTTCCCAATCCAGAGATCAGAGGATTTTCCTCTCAGCTGACACAGAAGATGGAGATCCACCTAAATCGGGTTGATTATATGCAGGTAACACTAAGCAGTCACGTTTCCATTGTTATATTGCTCTGTCAGTGTGATCAAGAAGTCTTGGAGTGAGTGTTTCTAATCTAAAACAGCCTGTTGATAGTGCTAGTCTGGCTTAATCTGTGCAAATGGGATTGACTGTCAAATAACTGCATCCTCTCCGTTTGGATGTCACTCCTCACACTGTCTGCCGCCACAGGTGGGGGTCACATCCCAGAAGACCATGAGGCTGCTTCCAGCCATGGGAAAAAAGGCAACACAAAAGGTACTGTCACATTTAATCTATCACAATCAATAACCCGAATCAGAAATACTTTATTAATCCCGGTGGTGAAACAGGGTCAGCTGCAGCTGCTCAAATTCTCAAGAGAAGAATTAAACTTTAAGAAATAACAAAAGAAATAAGAAACATAAAAATATGTGCATTAGAAATTTGTATTAAAAAGTATGTGCAATATGTATAAATATGTGCATCAATCCTACAAAAACATATTACAACAATAAATATAAAAACAGAAATTGAGCATATGCCAAAAGTATACCTATACACACCATAAATACACAGGGACAGTTTCCGGTGGGGTTGTTGTCAGGTCCTACAGGTGGGAAAAAGTGTGTGCATTATGTGTAAATATGTGAATTAATCCGACTAGTGCATTAGCACTAGTTGTAAAAAAGTATGTGCATTTTGTATGAGTATGTGCAGGGATATTGCTCTGTTGAATTGTAATTATTGCACAGTTAAATGCTTAAATAAACTGTTAAATAGAGCTATAGCTATTAGAGTGTTTGTGGTGTGTTAAATTCAGACAGATGTGATGAATTAAAGGTAAAAGCTGAATAAATGAGTGGAGAAAGGCAGTGAAGGGGTTTCTTACAGGATGAGGATGATGATGATGATGTAAACCATGATGCTATTGCCTTCACACTCACACACACATCTCCGCCCAGTTTAACAGCTCTGATCTGTCACCCATCTGGAGCTAAAGTCCACTGAATATTGTTAAAAGATCTTTGGTGCATGTTTTGATCTGTGACTGTCTGTCTCAGGTTGCTATTGCCGACCACGACGGTGTCCTTACATGTTTTGGGATGAAGAAGGGAGAGGCGGTGGTGGGTATCTGCCGTAGGTTGAGTTGAAACAGCCGTCAGTTTTGAATCCAGGTTGTCCAGTAATAAGAGTTTGGATTTTCCCGTCAGCCGGTGTTCAAAACTCTGCCGGGGCCGAAGATCTCCAGGCTGGACTTGGGAGGAGCCGTGGGAACGCCGCAGGAGAAGATCTTCGTGTGCTCCGGCTCCGAAGTGCGAGGGTTCACCAAGAAAGGCAAACAGTTCCTGACGTTCGAGGCCAACCTCACCGAGAGCATCAACGCCATGTACGCATCACTTCCTGTCCTTTAACTCGGCTCACGCAGCTGCACTGATGATAAATACAGCCACAGTGTCATCAGTACAAATTAAATCACAGCAAAGTGTAATAGCACAGTATCATATCACTGCTGTCCAACCAAAACCTTGTATCTCCACAATGTCAACTTTTAAGAAACTTAAGGGAAACAGTCTTGTCTCCAGGTTGACGACTGTACATTTTTCAGCTTATATAATTAGATAAGTAAAGGTTTAATAACCCCAATTTTCTGAACCCACAGAGCAGCATGTAAATACTCAAATTAACCTAAAACATTAAAAGCACCAAAATTGGAGATACAAGGTTTTCACCCAGCAGCGATGATATGTAAATCCTGGGCCAAAGCAAGACAAGGTTTATTTACAGTGCACATTTCAAACACCATGATCATACAAGGTTTATTTACTTTT
Organism: Myripristis jacobus; assembly: GCA_900302555.1. Classification (NCBI taxonomy): domain Eukaryota; kingdom Metazoa; phylum Chordata; class Actinopteri; order Holocentriformes; family Holocentridae; genus Myripristis; species Myripristis jacobus. Next base: position 2,741 of record OMLB01057006.1, read on the forward strand.
ATTTAAGCTTTATTTAACCAGGCCAGCCATCCAGAACAATCTCTTTGCTCTTCAGTGCTTTGCATGACCATGTTTGTTATTATAAAATGCAAATAATATCATGTTGATGGGCAGCCTATGAAGGCATGATGTGCAAAACATCTCATCAGTGATTACTAGAGCAGAATAAAATTCATTTTTCTGCGCCATATTACACACTTTCACATATTTGAATTGCAGTATATTGACTTTCAGTATATCGTACCATCCCTAGCAAGAGTGCTTTTCAAATCCTGGAACAAGAGCTGTGTTTACATGGACGTGACTTAGCCTAGATTATATTTATATTATGTTTATATTTCCAGCAGATTAGACTCTTCCCAGCAGTTGAAACCTCCGGTCAAAAAAGTTCTACTCTGACTAAATGCTTTGGGGCATGTAAACACACATCTGATCTGATCACTTTATTCAGCCTCCATGTAAACAGTGAAGCTGGAATCTCTAATCAGATTAAGATTTGAATCAGGTTGATGAAATATCGTCCATATGACCGCAGCGAGAACCGAGTGAGGCAGCGACCTGCAGCCGCACGGCACAGATTCACCCGCAGAAAATATGTCTCTACTCTCGTCCAGGCACGTGTCGGGCGCCGACCTTTTCGTCTGTGCGAGCTACATCTACAACCACTACTGCGACTGCAAGGACCAGGACTACTACCTGTCCGGAGACAAGATCAACGACATCACCTGCTTGTCCACGGAGCAGCTGCCTCACCTGGTTCCCGTCCTGGCGTGCCAAGACCGGGTGCTGCGAGTCCTGCAGGTGCACCAGACTCATTTTCTGTACCCATTGAGATTCAACACCCTGTTCAGGTGTGTTATTTTTGGTGTGTGTGTGTTTTTTTCCTCCACAGGGATCAGAGCTCCTGTATGACATCGAGGTCCCCGGCCCCCCGTCCGTCTTGGAGCTGTACAACAAAGATGGAGGCGAGTCGGGTGTCTGTGTCTGTTTTCTGTTCCTGTTTTTATGTCAGAGCAAACTTTGCTGCCAGCCTGACATTAGGCAGTTTAAAACATTTATTTATGTATTTATTTATCATTATTTATTTCTCTGCCCCTCCAGGTGTGTGTACTGTATTTTGTGCTTGTCAGTATTTCCACATAAAAAAGTCATATAAATCAAAACGATTCAAACAGGGCACTTTTTTTCCTGGAAAGACATTTTGAAAAGTCTCTTCCATACAGGGAAAGTCAGGAGACAAGTCATGGAATATCATATTTTATCAGCCTCATATTTTAAAAAAATCTGCAATTAGTAGTTAACAAATTGTAATATTTATTTTCCATTGTGCTGACATTATGTTCACTCACCCGCAGAGTAAAACAGAATAATAAACTTTAACTTCAGGAGAAAAGTCATGCTTCATTTATACACTGTAGGTCATGGAAATTCCACATTTTAGTCATGGGAAAGTCAGGGAATTTGACACTTGACATAAAGAGGGAACCGTGTTACATACTGTACCTCGCTCCTTGAAAACAGGCTTTTTTTTTTTTTATCAGTCATTTGGTTAAATATCTACAAACCGCCAGCAGCAGTTAGTGAGTCTCAAGTTTTGTAACCGGTTTGTCTGCAGTGTCTCAGTAGCAAGCAGTGAGAACCGCCTTTAAAAGTCAAAATTTAATATCATAACAACCTAAACCTGCTTCACAATAATACAACTAACACACCTGTCTCTTTACAGGAGAGGACGTCCTGTACGGGACGGCCGATGGTAAAATAGGGCTGATCCAGATCGGAGAATCCTCGGCTGTGCCCAAATGGGAGATAGACAATGACAAAAAGAAAGGAGGTATGCTGACAGTTTTTTACAGTGTCATATTTCAGGTATTTGCATGACTCGTGGTGTGTCCAAGAAGTGTAACCAATATCTCAATACAAAAATCAGATAATGTGTCTCGCAGGGCAGAAAAATGAACTGCGATATCAGCTCCTTTTCAGTCAACTGTAGTAAACACACAGCTGCAACTAAAGATTATTTTCATTTTCTGTGCAGGTTCTTAGTCAGCCAGGTCATGGTTCATGGCTGAACTGAGAACTGGCTGAACTGAGAACTGAAGAAGCTTCTTGGATGAGAAGTGAAACGTCTTCGAGAATCTTAAAAACTTTCCAGTTGTCCTCGATTCAACTTGTTTGTTTGATAAAATGACAGTTTCAGGTGACATCCTCAAACGTCTGGTTCTGTCCCAACCAACAATCCATAACCCAAAGATATTTAGTTTACTGTCACAGAGAACTAAAGAAACCAGAAAATCTTCACTTTTTAGAAGCTGGAATAAAAGAATTTGGAAAAAAAAAAATCCTCTTAAAAATGGCTCAAAACAATAATACATTTTATTTTATTTTATTTATATAGCGCTTTTCAAGGAACTCAAAGACACTTTACAAAGAGATATAGGAATCAAAGACGCAGTATACAGGGGATATATATCAAGTATCAAAATATTGGAGATTAATTTAATAGTTGCAGCTCTACAAATGACACCTGCCTTTGTTATTCTGATCCTGCAGACATTTTCTCCTTGTTTTTTTATATAATTTTTTATTGGATTTTCGTCCTGCGTGTGTTCTGTGGTTGTATTGAATCATGAAGCCCATGTTGTGCCCATGTCACTGCACGCTGCATGAGCTCACCTGACGCAGTGAAGGTGTGCACAGGCCTCACAGCACGGCGACACCTTGCTCTCCCACCAGGTATTCTGTGCATCGACACGTACGACATCCTCGGAGACGGCGTGAGCGACATCCTGGTGGGCCGGGACGACGGCACGGTGGAGGTGTTTGGCCTCGACAGCTCCGGCGAGCCCACGTCACGCTTCGAGCATGTGAGTTCATTTCATCTAAATATTTCCCACTGAGGGGACTAGCTAATGAAGCAGAAATGTCCAAAAAATAATCTTTATATATCTCATATTGCAGTAACTCACTCAGAGGGGGCAGCAAAAGGTCTTTCACACGGGACTTTAAAATGAAAACTGCTGTTACTGAGTATCTCACCGTTCAAAATGTCCTTCCATTATTATTCCCAGTTTCATCAAGTGGACATCTCATATCTCACTTGCTCTTGTAATTCTTTACCTGCAGACATTATGTACTTTTTTCAATATAATTTTTACTGAATTTTCATCTTGCACTTTTTTTGTAATTGGTAACCCGCATATAATTTGCACCTTCTTTTATCCCACTGGACTGAGCGTATACGTGAATGGATTCATACATGAGTATAATGTGGTGGAGTGTGAAGGTGTAAACATATGAAAGCTAAAATGGGAGCAACAGTTTTTAACTCAAGCCAGATTCCTTGTATGTGTTTTATACTAATCCAGTAAAGCCTGATTCTGACTGGGATCAATCACACAAGCTAATGGTGTTTGTACTTGCACTTAACTGTCTGAAATTGATTTTTTTGTGTGTGTTTTTCCTTAGATTTCTTAAATCTTGTGTTAAATATCAGACAGGGTGTCAGCTGCTCACTGATCAGGCTTCCTGGTGTGTGTTCAGGTTCTGTCCGAGAGCGTCACGTCCGTCCAGGGCGGCTGTGTGGGGAAGGAGGGCTACGACGAGGTCCTGACCGCCACTTACACAGGTCACAGGAGAAACCCTTCACCCTTTCACCCTTAAGTGTGACTAAAGTACCTTACTCCCAATTTCCCCTCAAAAATAAGTAAATCTGTTGCCTGCCTAACAATCCATTTACCTTCAGAGATGATTGGTTGATTTGTCCAGCGTCGGCCGCCGGTTACGTAAAATTTAAGCAAGACCTAAAACCAGCAGAGTTAGGGCATCCCTGCCTCTCTCTTTTCAGGATGGGTCACGGGTCTGACCACTGAGGCGCAGAAGGCCGAGGCCGGCCCCGGAGACGAGGTCAAGATGAGCAAAGAGACCCAGTCCAAGGTGGCAGCTCTCAGGTATCAAACAGGACGCTTCCTCTTTTCTCCTGGTCGATGAAAATGAACAGGAAAGCCCAAAGATTTACAGCACCAGTGATGCATCACGTCCAAACAGTGCTAAAACCTGCTCTACATTTATCTGACGGCTGGAGTTTCCAGTTACTTTGCAGAAGAAGCTTTTCCATGCAAACATCAGATGTGATGCACCAGCCAGTCAGAGCAACAACATGAAAATACTTCAGGCTAATGCATCAATAATTTAAAGGGATACTCCAACATTTTGGGCAAAATACCCTTTATCTGACCTACCCAGACTTTGAGTGGCTGGTTTCACTTCCATATGTGATAATACACATAATGCATTGTGTAAATAAAACAGCTTTGGAGTTGCTGTAAGGTTTTTTAATTTTGACGGAACTAATCATTTTTTCCATCGTGGTATTGCTGCTTTTACTTGAGTAAAGTATTTTGGGGTTGTTTTGCACCACTGTGGTTCCTGTCAGAGCGGAGCTGGAGCAGCTGCAGGTCAAAGTCCTTCAGGGCCGGGAGAAATACCAGCAGAGCTCCCAGTCGAGCACGGCCGTCTCCGCGGTGCCCGTCTTCAGCATCAACGACAAGTTCACCCTCTGCCAGGACGACGCCAGCTACAGCCTCACGCTGGAGGTGCAGACCGCCATCGACAACCTGCTGCTCCAGGTCTGCTCTCACACAGCCTGCAGCTTTCTCTCCCTGACAGCAGAACTGGTTTAAATCACTGGTGCATGAGTATTTTGCCCGAGAAAGCCTCGCTCTTGACAGTTGTGGGTGAAGTCATTCCATTTTTATTGCAAAACATTAGAATGAATGGATTTAAACATTGAAATATGATATTTACTCTTCCTGACCAGCTGTTTTTTGATTAATATTACTTATTTGTCAGAGGAAGAAAATTCTTGAAAGGGCTCTAAGGTCGTGCATCAGTGAAATGGTGCAAAAATACAAAAGTTATGTGGTTTATCTCATCAGACTAAATGTTTGCCGTTTGCACATTTCGTCCCTGCAGAGCGACGTACCGATTGACCTGCTGGATGTGGATAAAAACTCAGCTGTGGTCAGTTTCAGTGAATGTGACTCAGAGGTGAGGTTTCTAAATGTATACAGAATAAATAAATGTAAGATGAACCCACAAACCCTCTGCCGCTCGGCCTCTGCAGACGACTGACTCGTGTCTCAAACTGTTTGCAGCAGCCGAACGGCAACTTCCTGCTGGCCACGTACAGATGTCAGGCCAACACCACCAGGCTGGAGCTCAAGGTAAACTAAACACTCAGCTCATTTTCTTGTTTTTTAGCGAAGTTTATCTTGAATGCCTTTATTTCTTTTAATTAAACTAAGCTGGTAATTTCGAGGCAGCAGTGAGGTCAGGGTCAGTTAGTGAGTTTTATTTCTCTCTCCTGTGTTTTGTCTTTATTCCACTTTGAGGAAAACGTCTCAGCCCTGCCACACACACTGGTCCCTGTTGTTTGAAAGCCGTAATAGCACAGAGGCAGGAGTGTAATGATCCATTGATCTAGATTGATACATCGCTCTAATGATGAACGATCCAAGTGAAAATATCGATCCATATCATCATCTTAGAAACATGCCTTTGTTTTGAAATTCCCGCGGCACGTCGGTGTCACCGTTTCTGTCCAGGCGCACCGGCATCCTGAACGTTCAAATAATGCCAGCACCGGGCAGGTAACAGCAGCCGCGGCCAGCAGCCAAGAAAAAGACAACCAGGATCTACTTCCCTCTTTTGAATAAATCAGCAGAGCAGAAATATTTTGGATTTTAGAGAAAAGAAACATCAAGGGACAAATTCCATGTCAACGCTCAGGAAACGTGAGGAACCTGGCCGAGCGGCTGAAACAGAAACATGGCGTTGTGATGTAACTGATGGATAATGAATTCATCTGATATCGATCGGCAGCCTCTGAAGTGAATCGAATCAAAATCATTTTGTGGCTGAGTTTGTGAGATCATAAAATATCATGCCATTGTCCAAAGAATCAATATAATATGATATCTGGAAGACACTTACAGCCCTGCCCAGAGGGTCCTGTGGTTACTGTGGTGTTACTGGGTCAGGGTTAACATGGTCTGTCTGCTCAGTCTGGCTCTTACACAGAAATAATGAGTGTGTGTTGTGTGTGTTGTGTGCAGGTGCGGTCGATCGAGGGCCAGTACGGCACCCTGCAGGCGTACATCACACCCCGCCTGCAGCCCAAGACCTGCCAGGTGCGCCAGTACCAGATCAAGCCTCTGTCTCTGCACCAGAGGACGCACAGCATCGACCAGGACAGGTGAGAGCGGCGGCTCGGCGTCTTTCAGTCTGAGATCAGCCGGGAGCGACACGAGACTGTGAGCAGCCAGGTTGGGATTTGGATTTGGTGACCCAGTCTTTATCTTTAATCAGGATTAAATGGCGCTTTTCAAATGTCCAAGGCACAGATTAGAGTAGCTTTGAGGATTAGGATTTCATAAAATAAAGTGAAAATGCACCCTTTCATTTTTACTTTTTTTAAATCAACAAAAAATCAAAACACAGTCAACAGTATTTTTTTTCCTCACACCGTCTGACACATTTATTTACGAGCCACAGCGAAAGATATTTGTGGTGATGGGATTATATGTTTATCATGATGTGATTCATTTTTTTCTAACCTCAAAAAAAGAAAAACGGTTTTGCTTTTCCACTGTACAAAAAACTACTTTAATTACTGAGCGATAAAAATCTCTGTAGCTACAGCGCATGACTTTGCTGAATCTGAGCAACTTCATGATCATGAAGTGGAGAAAAAAGCAAAATCATGATTCATTTTCTGTCCCATGATATGTATACTCACATTTTTGTATTGAAATATATTTCATTTAGATATCTTGCCCCGTTCCTGTGTTTGTGGTAATTCTCTCCCTCTCTCTCTCTCTCTCTCTCTCTCTCTCTCTCTCTCTCTCTCTCCAGGCCCATGAACAGGCTGAGCCTCGTGGGTCAGTTCAGTTTTGCAGAGATCCACTCCTGGGTGGTCTTCTGCCTGCCGGAGGTCCCGGAGAAGACGCCGGCAGGAGACAGCATCACTTTCCACTTCCACAACACCTTCCTGGGCACGCAGCTGGAGGCAACCTACTGGTAAACACCCAGGAGAGGAGACCCACATCCTGTGTGATGCTGCCAGATGTCATTTATGTTTGATTTGTGGAAGCTTTCATGTAAAGAACTAAGCGGAATTTAGCGCTTATATTTCTCTTTCTTTTATTTTTTTAAGCAAAGGAGAGGGCCACTTCAGGTCCGACAACATCTCCACCATCTCCATACTGAGCGACGTCCTCTCTAAAGAAGCTACCAAAAGGAAAATCAATTTGAACATTTCCTACGGTATGCCCTGTTGTTATTCTTTCTATTTCAACAAAAACTGTTAACAAAAAGTTGCTGTCTGAATGTCTGAAATGTAATCCTGCTCCTGCTCCTGGTTTTGATCTGTGTTATTTTTGGTTTTTTTTAATTGATTGATTCTCCAGATATCAACGATGAATCTGTGAGCCACACTCTGAAGATGATCCACCCGAAGCTGGAGTATCAGCTGCTGCTGGCCAAGAAAGTTCAGCTTATCGACGCCCTGAAGGTCAGCAGAGGAATCCGCTCCAAAACGCCGTGACGGGGTTTGGAGATGTGCTTTTCCTGGTTCTGTTTTGGAGCAAATGTGTTGTGACAAGATGTTTCCAGCAGCTGCGGCGGAGTTTGAGAGCAAAACATGTGCCAGTAAAAGTCAGGTTTTGGTGTCAATCAAAGAGCGAGGGCTTCTTCTTGTCCTTCTCCTCCTCCTTCTCCTTCTTCTTCTTCTTCTTCTCACCCTCCTGTCTCCCTCTCTGACTGACAGGAGCTTCAGGTTCATGAGGGAAACGCTGACTTCCTCATCCCAGAGTATCGCAACATCCTGGATGAGTCGGCTCACCTGCTGGAGGAGTACAAGAAGCAGCCGGCGCACCTGGAGAGGCTGTACGGTGCGTCTGTCACCTGACGCTCAGCTGCTGTTCACTTTACATTTTAAACCCGAACTGTTTGACAGATGTTCATTGTTTTGCAGACCCACTGTTAAATGCATGACCCAAGTTAAATGCATCTGCCAGTCATGATTTTTCCCCTCAGTTATATAACTAATCACATCATTTCTTGTTTCCCTGCAGGAATGATCACCGATCTCTTCATAGACAAGTTCAAGTTCAAAGGTCAGAATGTGAAGACCAAGGTGTCGTCGCTGCTGGAGATCCTGGACAACTACGACTTGACCTCTCTCTTAAATTTCTTTGTCGAGGCCTAACGTCAACTAGAACACAGACTGTTTTCTTTTCTTTGTGCTAGATTTTGTATTGTAAATAGAACAGTTTTATAAGATAAAATTATGTTGGTGGTGGCAGTTTAAAAGTGATGTTGACAAACTAGCATTTAGACACTCAAATTATATCCTAAACATTCATGAATGTTATTTGAAATACATGTTCAGGGTCCAACAACACTGCAGCATCCAAAACAAGTGCTGTGTTTAATAAACCAGAACAAAGAAGCGAGTGGTGCTGTTTCTTTTGCCAGCTGAGTCTAAATGGTCCTTGCTGCTGTTTTTCATGGTGCAGCTTTTATTGTGAAATTTGGACATGACAAAAAGTAGCAGGTTCCTCTTCTCATCTTTGCTGCTTTTATTGTGAAAGGCTCCACAGTCTGTCATTGATCGTTTGTTCTCTGTGATCGATCTGATTTAAAATGTAGTGAAGGACAAAAGTCAAGCAAAAATGGACTGAAGGAAAAGAAAAATTACTGACTTCAAAAAATACTCAAAAATA
>OMLB01057012.1:0-10239 GCA_900302555.1 Myripristis jacobus
AATATGTATATATATATATATATATATATATATACAGTACAGGCCAAAAGTTTGGACACACCTTCTCATTCAATGCGTTTTCTTTATTTTCATGACTATTTACATTGTAGATTCTCACTGAAGGCATCAAAACTATGAATGAACACATGTGGAGTTATGTACTTAACAAAAAAAGGTGAAATAACTGAACACATGTTTTATATTCTAGTTTCTTCAAAATAGCCACCCTTTGCTCTGATTACTGCTTTGCACACTCTTGGCATTCTCTCCAATGTAAATAGTCATGAAAATAAAGAAAACGCATTGAGAAGGTGTGTCCAAACTTTTGGCCTGTACTGTATATAGATTTATATATATGTTCTATCTATTTATATATAGACAGATAGTATGTAGTTTGTGTTTGAAAACAAAAATATGCAGATCGTTTTACAAAATTATCACAGGTTCAGCTGAGTGTGTTAACTGTTTTGATAAGGAAATTCAGCTCTCTGAAAGTGAAGGGAAATGTGAAGTGTACATGCCGGTTAGCTTTGTGTTCAGCCCAGTCCAGAGTGAACTTCTGTGTTAAGACCGATGCCAGCCACTCCCTTTGTCATCACTGTCCTGATTGGTTTATCTCTTCCAGGTAAAGGTTTCAAAGGTGTCCACACGTGTGATTTTTGTCTCTAGTGTGGCTGGTTTCAATCTCAGAAATCAGAAAACTTCCTGAATTACTCCAAACGAATGGGGGAGCAGGCAGAGGTCGCTGAGGGAGTTGGGAAACTCCGCCGGGAGCCGATGAGATCCACCCCGAGGTGCTGAAGGCTCTTTAATGTTTGGCTGAACTGGTTCTGAACTGTTGAACTGCACTGCTCAGAAACCCCGGCTTCACACCGCTATTATCATGTTTGTTAAATCACTTTCTGTCTTGGCAATTAACTCTTTCATTTGTAATCACACGGGAAGGAAAACAACAGGGTGATAAAGGGTTAAACATGACCACTTTCATGACAAAAAAAACTGAAGGTGAAAGATGTTCATTAAGGATTTGTAATAAACTGATTTTTAAAATTAGTTTTGCAAGGGAAACTGCTGTAGAATAGCTCAAATGTCTCTCATTTGGTTAACGAGGGCTTCCTCACACGTTGATATCCTCTGATTTCAAACATCATAAAACATGAAAAAAAAAACAACAGCTGTGGAAGACTTAAATATCATTTATTAAAAAAATAAAGACAAAATCCAATCTACACCAGACACCAGAGGATAAGCATTATACAGTATATATATAGATATAGATTTATGTAGATACAGATATGACATAACATTTAAAAACCAAAAACAAGATTTATAGAGCTTTGATAAAACAAAAATGATGAATTATACAAAACCAGCAAGGCCCTTAAACGAGTGTGTGTGCTCTAGTGCAGCAGAGACACACTAGTCACCTAGATGAGGCACACTTGACATAAAAAAAAAAGAAAAAGGATATAATTTGTGTTGTGATTAATTAAAAATTTTGAGGCTGAAGACGTGTCTGTCTCACCTCCCCAGGTCCATTTTTATGGTCCTCTGCAGACTTGCGATGCTGGCGTCCAGCGCCGCCAGGCCATCCCTGAACGCCGCCTCGTCCCTGGTGTTGAAGGTGGAGCCTGATGCCGCGCTGCAGTCAGACAACACAGATCCCACTTCCCACTGGGAGAGCGAGGAGTCAAATAACCGCTGGCCCTTTTCCAGCTGCCTTCCAGACGACCGGCCGTGTGTTTGTTCAAGGTGAGGGCCGACCAGAGATTTTGATTTGTGGAGGAGCTTAAAGACGGCGTCTAAACTTTGGCTCGGGGCCTCTGAGGCGACTGGAAGCCCGTCTGTTTGCTGAGAGCTCATATCAGGATGCAGTGACATCATTGTTTCTCTCTGTGGGATAAAAGTCCATTTCTGTTGCTCTGATTGTTTTCCCTCTCTGTCTGCTGGTGCACACACACTCCCGTCCTGCTCCGGTGTGCACACACTCCCTCCGGCAGCCTCACCGACGCTCGCTGTGGGCTCCACATCTGAACGACCGGCAAGGACACACCCACCCTGACCCAGCGAGATCAGGTATTGGCTGACAGTGTCGGGGGCGGAGTCTGAGGGACCCTGTCTGTGCTGATATTGGTCAAGAAGCTGCTTCGTCAGTGGCGGGCATGTTGCCGAACTTTGAGTGACGGCTGGCGAAACACGAGTCTGCAGAATCCTGGAGGGAAGAAAGAGAGAGACACAAAGAGATGTGAGGGAGTCAGAAACCTAAAAACAGGACCTTTTTCATATCAACTAACAGCAAATGGATTCACCTCCAATTTGACGTGCAACAAAATGAAGCATCTTTTATAGTAACGGGGTGTGTGATCGCCTAATACACTGTGTCTTGAGTGAACTGTTCATACAAAAAGGCCTGATGAACCAATCCTGGAGATACCATGTGCGCTTGTTCAGCACCATGGAGAGCGGAACAGCCTTGAATTAGCCTTCCACTCCCACGGAAAACTGAGGAGACACACACACACACACGCACATGCACACACACACACACAAAACTAAGTCTCGTTCTACCCCTACCTGTTGAGGTTTTGTATCTCTTCCAGTCTCTGCTGGGCGAGCAAGGCCACTTCACTCCTCTCTCTCTCACTCTCCAACAACCTCCTGCTAGCGCTCTCCAAGTCTGCAAACACACACACACACACACACAGTCACATGAGCACACATGCATGTACCTGCGTGTTCGCCTCTCATCTCCATTGAACAGCGAGGCCGGTTGGCGATCTTTCCTGCTGCAGCCACAAAACAGAGCAGAAACAGGGAGTGTGTACCTGTCTTGATGAGTGTGTTCTGTGCCTCTGTCTCTCTCAGCTGCCGCTGTGTGTCCTGCAGGGCTTGTCGCAGCTCTGTGACGTCGTCCTGGAGCTGCTGGAGCTGAGACTGAGCAGCACCGAGCTCTGCCTGCACAGTCCACACTGCGGAAAGACATCAACAGTGACTACAGGGTAATCTTTTCTTCAATTCAAGCATTTTTTTCAAGCATTTTCAAGCTTTTCCAGCACCTTACAGCAGTTTACGACTACTCAAATGATTATTTCACGTCTTAATCAGATGTTATTGTGCTATAAACAAACAACCAAAATTGTGTTTAGTTTAGTCAAAGTTTCAAGTTTCAAAATGTGTCACAGACAGTACTACAATAACAATTTCAAGCAGTTTCAAACATTTTTGTCAAAATCCTCTCATTTCACAAACCCTAAAAACACCACATTAAAATCCAAGCATATTCCCGGCACCTGCACGAACGCTGTAACACACATACAACTTTCTGCCTCTCCTTTGTAGTGCAGGGAAATTCTCACACACACATTTATTAGCTGAGACACTAACTGACTTTAAATCAATCAATGCACGGTGATATTGTGTGGGTGGAAATACTCTTTGGAAAGAAATCAACCAACCAAAAAGTCTCTTTTCCATGGGACGGTGTTGCCACAGGGGCACAGTATCGTACATTTTGAACTGTGAATGTAATAAAAACACACACACAGGCCTTACCTTCTGAGTCACACTGCCGGTCCGTGCTCTCTCTCTCTGCCTTCTCTCTCTGCTGTAACTGCTGGTTCAGGATCCTCAAACGCCTTGGACCACAAACACACACACAGACACACACACTATTTGATCCTTTGATACCCACACACACACACACACACAGTACAAAATAACAAGCACACACAAACAAGCAGATGTGTTACCTGCGCAGCTGTGTGTTCTGGCTGTACAGCGGCTGTAGCATCAGTGCTACCTCAGCTTGGACGTTGGAACGGTCAGCCGCCAACGGCAGCAGGGAAAGCGTCTGCTCCAGGTCGCTGAGCAGCTTGTCTGCGCCTGCGTCTGCACAGAGCGAGGCAGGTCAGCGGATCACTCAAAGCACAAACAGGTTCCACAAGTTTCTCTTCCTCTTGGCCACCGACTGACCACACGCTGGGGTCTTCTCGTGTTAAATCCAAGACAATATAAAAGACAACAAATCACGGTGCTCACATTTTGGGGAAGTTAAATGGCTCGTTTCATGTTATTTTGCTCTTTGAATTGGAAAGTAGATCAGGTGTAGGGGACTGGTAGCCCTAGTTTTTCTTAGTTTTAATCATTATTTGTCATATTTATTTTCATCCTTGTGTTTTTTGTATTTTATCTTGACTTTTAGTTATTTATTTTTAACATTTTGTTTTTTGTAATTGTAATTTTTAGTCTAGCATAATTTTTTTTTTATTGTGGTCTTTTTTTTTTTTGCAATATTTTGGGCTGCATGTTTGTATGATAGGTGCTGTATAAATAACCGGGAAAAGATGCAGGTAAAAACAGACACCGCTCCGCCCATTCTGCTATTCTGGTTTGAAGTTTGTTCTACTTTATTCAAATTCTGTGTGCAGATGATAGCTGCCGGATCTACTTTCCAATTCAAAGACAGCTCAATTCAAAACAAGAAAAAAGCAGTTTAGTTTCGTCCAAAAAAAGAAAAAAAAGGTGGATTTGTTGTCTTTTATATTGGTAAAATGTGCTTTGTTTGTATTTGGATATGTGCTAAAAGTGTTATTTTGCGAGCTGCAACAAAAGTGAACATCGAGATAGAAATCCAGTATTGTGGATTAGCAGCCCAGGGGAGCACGGAGCAGCTAATGCAGCAGACAGACATATTGATCAACATCTAAACAGCACACAGACAGATGAGTTACCTTGTCCCGTAATCCGAGCCTTCAGTTCTGCTAGGAGGTGCTGAACTTCCTTCACCTTCCCCTCCGTCTCTGCAGCACGCCCGTCCCGACCGGCGCCCGGGGCGTCTCTGTGCAGACGGAGTGTGTCCTGCTGTCCAGGCTCCAACTGCAGGCTGGCATGTGTGTTTGAGTCTGCATCTCTTTCATGTGTGTGTGGATGTTTGTCAGATATGTTCAGGTGATTGGTGTCTTTTACAGGCACACGCTCCTCCTCCTCCTCCTCGTCGTCCGCTCCTGCACTTGTAGCCTCTTGGTGGCCGCAGCGTTCAAGTGTCGGGGTTCCTTGAGGATCTGGACCTCCTGAGGCTTCGCTCTCAGGCCGGTGCTCTCCTGGTGTGTCTGGCCGGGCTGAGAGCTGCTGCTGGCCTGGAGGGTTGGTGTTTGCCGGATGTTCAGTTCTGGGTGAAACGGGTCGCTCGAGGCTCAGTGTTGGTGTGGAGGTAGTCAGTCGAGCGTTGAAGTGAGCACCTGTCCCTGGGTCAGGTGGGTTGAGCTCAGGTTTTGCTCTACAAGATCAACACAAACTTTATTGAGACTAATTTGGACTCGTCGTGGTCATGTTAGTTTTAAGACTCAGTGGAAACCGGAAATCATACTCGGCTGTGGACCCAAGCAATTATAAGACAACACAATCAGTCCTGTAAAAATCAGAGATGCCAAAAATAATCTGAGAGATATTACACCTACAACAATATGAGGTTACACCTGTAGGGGGCAATGCAGAGCGCTGAGACTGGGCTAAACACAGTCAAATGAACAGCAATAAATGAGACTTTTCTAGAAAGTCAGCTCCCAAAAGTATAATGCTTTTTTTTTTTTTTTTTTTACTGTGCATTGGTGAAAATTACACGACAATGGCTAGGAAAATATACATGTGTGTGCTTGGAATATTAGGGAAAATGGCCATTTCCTCTGCTTATGCAACTAGACAACGCCACATCCTCAGTGAAATATGCAAAGTCAAATGTAGTGATCATTTTATAGCATTAGGCCCCATTGACCGCCATATATTCTACTCTGTTTAACAGTTACTCAGCACTGCCCCTGATGGCCAAAAGACTGCACTGCACTATTTTTTTCTGTCTCAGCAGGCAATAGCGAGACAATCTTCAGCTCTACAGAGACAATATAGTATAATGACTTTTCTGATAGGCTTTGGAGTTATGATGACATTTTTAATTTTTGTTCATTTTTATTCCCTTCACACTTGATTTGAGGTACAAAAACAAATTGGGCTCACCTGGGAGGCTGCTTGGCTAGACGTCCAGGATCTGCAGCGGCCACAGGGGCCGGGACCGGCCTCCTGGCGGCTGGACTGGCTGCTCTGCGCTGGACGCCGACTGGAAAAGGTGGCCTGCACTGCTGGCTGGCTGTTAGACCTGGGTGGGCCTGGGAAGACAAACTGCTCTTCTGGACTGGAGCTGGAGATGGGAGTTGAGATGCCGCACCATTAAGTAAAAACACACACACACACACATGCACAAACACAAACAGTGGTCCCACCTTTCTTTGTGACTGTTTTTTTGGTGATCTTCCTCCCCACTGAGACTTTTGGTTTGGCTGCTCCACCCTCCACCCTTCCTGTAAGGCCTGGCTTGACTTCTGGTCTCACACACAGACACACACACACGCACAAACACACACCACACACACACACAAATGAAACAACAGAGAATCAAATGTGGCTGTCAATGTTTTGAATGAGGGATAGCAAACCTTTAAAGCAAGCCTTTTAAAAAAAAATATCAAATGCTCTCTGCTCTTGTCTAAGATTCCAGGAAATCCACCTTACCTGCACTCTCAGCCTGGAGGATGCCATTGAGCAAGGCAGCACAGCGATCCAGCCCATTATGGATAGTAGTGACCTGGAGGGAGAGAATAAACAGCAGCGAGCACCAATCAGAACTTCATGTTAGAAATCCTGCCTGGTTATGACTGAAATAATCCTTTTAATAAATACATAATAGAAATAATTAGATTTCTCAATGGACTGATAGGACAACCTTCGAACCCATATTTGAATTAAAAAAAAAAAAGGTATCTGCTTGATCAAACATCATGGTATTTAAATATTTTGTGTATAGTACAATAAACAGTCTCACATTTAATAAATAATAATAATGATAACAATAATTAAAATCCTTCATTGATCCTCATTTATATAGCACCATTCATACAGAGGTTGTAGCTCAAAGTGCTTTAGAATAAAGTGAAAAAACATGACACTAAAAAAAATAATAATTTCGTCTCAAATCTTTTTTTTTCTTCTTTCTTTTAGCCAGCTGTAAATGTGCTCAGTGTGTTACCTGGTCTTCAGAGTCAGTGGAGTAGAGAGAATAGCTCGGCTCCTTCCAGGCTGCAGGCTTCTGACTCACTCTAATAGCAGAAATATTATTTTTAAAAAATTAATAATTTTTATATTGCCATAATGACCCTGAAGCGATGCTATATCGTTATTTTACACATTTTAATTTAATTCAAGATGGGAAAAATGTCGTGTAGCATGGTGAGAATCAGGCTGATCATCTCAAGAATTAAAGACAGAAAGAAAAAAAAACAAAACACCTCCACAGTTTAATTCTAAAGTCTGGATGAAATTTGGCCATAATCGTTTGGAAGGTAAAGACAAATTGGACATGAGTGCTGCTGTGTGTATCGGGTTCAGATTATTCAAGGAGAAAAAAAACACCACAATCTTTGTTTTGATGCTCGTTTTCTGTCTTTTACACCAAAAAATACAAATACTAAAACCTCTATTTGACAGATGAGCTCATGATAATTGTCTTTGGAAAGATGACGGAGCTGTTTCCAAAATTGCATAACATAATAATCATTGCAGCTCCACTACAGTGACAGAAAAACTGACACCAGTCACCACTAGTACAAAGGATACTGGTGTTATCATGAAAAAGGCCAGTGTACTCACCGGCTCCTGCCTGGCTGACCTTTGACCCCTCCTGTCAGCCTGCCTGATGACACCACCTGCCAATCACAACCAGCACAAATAGATAAAAGTTCAGTAACAACAAAGTACGACTTTAAACCATCACTGCCTCCTTTTTGTCCTCTTAGGCCCTGCTCCCATTCAAAGATGAAGGTCCTAATTTCCAGTTTGACCCCTTGGAAGACCATCAAGGACTCCACATTGTCCCAACAGGTATCAAACAGCATGTACAAAAGCAGTTTTAGGTTCAGGTTTTGGCTCATTGTCTTATAACTCACGGCGGAATGGCTCAACAAACCCACAGCTTGGTTTCTCCTGCGGTTTTTGGATCATGATTTCAGTTTCCATTATAGAGAAAGAGACAAAAACACTACCATTTCCAATATTTCCAATGTTCTTCGTATTTTGTCACAGTTGCAAAAAGCTATTTTTTCACTGAGAGATTTGGGATGACAATATGAAACCAAGAAATATTCTTTCAAAGACAAAAGTAGATTCTTTAAAAAAAACAAACAAACAAAAAAAACCCCTTTCAGTATAGTTATTAATTCATCATCTCAGTGTGTTATTATCTCATACAGTGGCTATGTGTGTAACACTGCACTTTGTAAGGTTTTTGTTTTGTTTTTTAAGTCTGGTTTTACACCTTTATTTATAACATTAGCAATGTTGACGGTGATGCATTAGGTGAAATTAGACAAAAAATGACTGTTGAAATGAAGGGCCCATGGCTCATTAAGTGAAGAGTTCATTAATGACTGCAGAAAGCCCAATTAATAATTCTTTCCTTTCTTGACTTTTCTTCTTTCACCCCCCACTACACAGCCCCCCTATTTCAGGCTCATTCCTATCCTCCATTATTTGTATCGCCAGACCAAAACACAGCCAAATAAGCAAAACGACACCCACACACAGTAAGTTTGAGCACCATATGTTGAATTTACACCATCAGTGCTCCTGTACATCAGATTATTAAACCAACAGATATGAGTACAAACTGGAAGTACCAAAAACCCACTGCTGTCCATCATTTTAGCTTTATCATTTGTGTTTTCTCTACAATATGAATAATATTGTCTAGCAATGATTAATCTAGCTTTGGTGTAGCAACAGCAAAGTTAAAGGAAGAGCCTGACCCCAAAAATAACACACAAAAATGTCACTCTATCGACTGTTGTGGAGTTATTAGTCCATAAATAACTTTATCAGCCGTAGTTGAGGAGTTTTTAAGGGGTCTTACCTTGTGTTTGGCGGTTCCTCTCATAGCTCAGAGATAGTTGACACTCACACCGAGTAAACCAGCTGTCTGTACAGATATATAAAGTTATTTTGTGCAGCGAAATTAAACTTTAATGGCAGTATTTGAGACTTTTAATACCGTCAAACCGCCGGTTCCGTTTGAATTGGACTTCTTCTTCCTCCTCTTCTGCTTCTTTGCGTGTTAATGTCGGTCGGCAAGCCAGCCTGAAGGCGCATTACCGCCACCCACTGGATTGTGCTGTAAAACACAAAACTGGTAGGGAAAAAAAACTCTATTATAGGAAAAAAATAATAGTTACCCACTAAAAACCACCAGAGAGAGATGACTGCTACCCGCATGTGTACACAGAAGCATTTTGTTAAAATTCAATGTTTGAATTCATTTTTGCTTTACGAATGTTATGTTGGAACAGCTTCTTTCGGCACACACCATTTTCTCAAAAAAAGATAGCACCAGTGATATCCAAAATAATGCACTGTCTTTATCGTTGTATTGTTTTGTACAGTCAGCATCGTCTGCAAAGTGTAAAAAAAAAAACATGCAGTGCTGGAAAAGACGCTGTGAGTTTGTGTGGTTTTGCAGTTGAAATGCTGCTGGGGAAAAACAACAACAACAACAGAATTACAAGCATATATTGAATGCCATGCAGGAGGTTTAGGATTATGTAAAACATGGCACATAATGGGTCATCATCAGCTTAATGAGTGGTCAGTGGACTAGAGAAGTAATATAGAAATGCGGGCCATTTACCATTTACATAAAAATAGACTTTGACGCAGCAAAATCATAATGACAAAGGTGTCTGCACATATAAAATCATGTTGACTTGAATTAAAAAAAATTGCTGACCACTTAAATGACATGACAGACATTTCTTGAAATTTGCTCCGTTTATCAAAGAAACTCGGCCAGTTTATGTACATTTATCTATTTTATATTGATTTGTATAGTAGTTTATATTTATATCGAGTAATGTATTTATTTATTTTTGATGTAGGCAGATTTAGCCAGTTCCTGCATACGAAAAAAAAGGCTACATTGTGAGGTTTTTTTTCCTCACAATGGCAGTTTAATATCTTACAATTCTGATTTAATATCTCATATTGTGAGATATTAAGTTGCTATTAAGTTGTCAGAAAAAAAGTCAGACTTAAGTGCGACTTAATATGTCACACTTGAGATTTATTCTCACAATTTAAGAAAAAGAAAGTAATAATTGTGAACTAATGAGTCTGACATTGTGAGATTTTTTTCCGCACAGTGTA
>OMLB01057013.1:0-24889 GCA_900302555.1 Myripristis jacobus
CTGAGATGAAGGGTAATACTGTTACAACTTAATGGATTTCAAGAAATGTCAACAGTGAACGACGCCGAACCAACTCGGCGTTCCAGGAGATCCAATCAACTCTTGTGCCGGGACTTTATCAAAAATAGTTTCGCTCAAGCCGTCTGCACGCTGCTTACACCAGACTGACAACACACTCTCTCACCAAGGGCGATCGGGGCCCCACTCATCCCCCATTCATTGTGATCACTGCTTGAAATTGATATGCAGAGTGTCCTCGCAGCTCATTGTCATTGCAGTTCTGGGATAATTACAATGAGAAATAATGCAGAATATTGATTGCGATGGGTGTATTTTTTCGTCCTTCTTATTCCTCTTCTTCTCTCCCTCGTGCTTTAGCGCTCTCATTCAGCCAAAAGTTGGACAGGTGGTTGGATTTATGAAGCTCACAGAACAGGAAAACAAGCTGTTTCACCGAGGGCAGGCAATCATTTCTATTGTGTTCAAGTGGGAAGAGTGGATGTTTTTCAGAGGTGGTGTCAGCACATCGCAAAGGGGGAAAAAAAATGGTTTTAATTGTTAACTTTTTAATTGACTCAGAGCTAATCTGTGCATTTGCATGAGAAAAGGGCAGTGCTTTAGCTGCATAAATCCACAGGTGTTCTCGGAACAACAAGCTGGTAATGAGCTAATAGACAAGTAATTATTTCACAAAATGTCAGCACATCATATTACTAAGTCTTACCTACTACTGATATAATAATTTTCACAGAATATAGATTACTTTCGCTGTGCTATGAAAAAGCGGTGATAAAAACAATATGGAATAGTGATTTAAAACACACACACACACACAAAACAGGATAAATATGCATAACCAAAATCCCAAGGGTAAAAAAAAACACTTCAAAACAAACAAAGAAAGAGATTAAACCAAAAAGCACAAACACGAAAGTCAAGTTGACAAGCTAAGATACAAATGATTTATGACAAATAATAGAGTCTAAATCATGGTTGAATACAACATAGTGGAAAATGATATTAGAATAGCAAAATGCATGAAATAAACGGGAATAAAATACAAATGTGTGTACAGTGCACCCATCAGACATGAGTGCTTGCTTTGTTAGCGTTGTTAGCTACCAAAACTACTTGGTTAAGGTAAGGAAAGTCCACGGTTAAGGTTAGGAAAAGATTTGTCGTCATGGTTATGGTTAGGAAAAAGTCACAGCAGCAGGTTACGAGAAGGTTTGTCATTATGATTAAGGTTAAGAAAAGGTCATGGTTAAGATTAGGGAACGGTTTTTCCTGATAGTGAATGTTGGGAAAAGGTCACAGTTAAGGTTAGGGAAAGGTTTGTTATCATGGTTAAGGTAAGAAAGGGTCACGCTTAGGATTAGGAAAAGTTTTGTCATCATGGTTGAGGTTAGAAAGGGTCACGATTAAGATTAGGAAAAGGTTTGTTGTAATGTTAAGGTTTGGAAAAGGTCATAGTTAACATATTGAAATGTTAACTAATGTTTACTAATATTATCCAGCTAACACCAGCAACAAACGAGAACAGCTCTTGCTTGACACAGGACATGAACCCCGGTCCTGCTGACTGTGTAATGCAGCCCACCTATCTCCTCACGTTGGGTTTTTCGCTCAGTTATTCGTCACCAAACTTGAAAATGTGACATTTCAAAGTATCCTTTCTTTGCAGACACGTGAAATGCCAACATATTTTGCTGGCGACTTGGCTGCATTTCTTGAGGCCTTGAACTCTTTCAGGCTCTCTCGTGACATGACAGCACAATATACTACATCAAGGTTAATTAACTTAGCTGTAATACAATTTAATACAAAACAGCAACTCTCTTTCAAATAGTGCCCCCGTCCTTTTCTGCGAAATGTGCACTTAAGTTGAACATTTTTGGACCGTTTAATTCAAAAATACGAACACAATGCAGATTTTGGACCGATGCCCTAAATACATTTAAAGATGCAGCAGTTACAAATTGCTGGCATTTTCTTTTGCAGCAAATGAGCAAAATTACCTGAATAGGATCCTTATGGGTGGTGGTGGAGCACTCAGGATGAATAACTCATCATGGTCTCTGCTATGAAACTCCAATTAGGACCTCGCTCTCATCTCTTGTATCCTACGGGAAAATCAATATATGAGCTGCTCTCAACCTAATGTACTGAAAGCCCTCTCTCTTTTCATTGAGCTTCGCAGGAGCAACAAGAAAACAAAACTTGGTCTTCCTCAGACCTCAATTAGGATTGGTCTTAATACATTTGCTTGCCAAGAGCGGCTGCTGGAGCCCAAGGAGAATTTATTTATCAAGAGAGGCAAAGTACATTAGCAGGAAGTTGTTGTATTTCCGGCGCACTCTTTCTGTATCCAGATAAAACAGTGAAGGAGCACAAGAGGCATGTTTGTGTGTTTTATTGAAAGATGGACTGATATCCTGTAACTACCACTGAGGCCTACGATGACGCTGATGTTTCTTCGAGGATGGTTTTGCAGATGTTCTCAAAATATTCTTTATTGCACCATAATCATTCCATGTAGAGCTATTTGACCATTGTTCTCCATAGGATCTCCCTCAAAAGATCCTTTACTGTAGCTGTAATCCCTGTCTGAGTGTGTTGTTCGCTGATGAAGGAGCGGAGATGCAGCGAGGCAGCAGTGCAGCACCTAGAGGCACACATCAGGACATCCTCAAGGGTGCAATGATGCTTTTACGCCGGTTAGCAAAGCCTTCCTGCAGTGTGAACATTTGTGTCAAAGCATTATACATAATTAAGAAAATGTGAAATAGGAGAAAACAAGAGAGATGGTAAAACAGCTCCCTGGCTACCCCCAAGAAAAGCCAAGCACTGCAAAACAAAAAAAACAAATAACAAGTCATATATTCATATTCAGACATGAAAATCTCAAAACAAGAGTCAAAAAAATCTGCCAGCGTGATGTTTCAGGAATTTCTCTGTACAAATCTAGTGAAACAAGGCAGAATAAGGCAGATTAGACACTTGATTCAAGGCATTTTCAGGTTAATTCACTTTGGAAACATGTGAGATTAAGCCATCCTGTGATCATTTTTCACTTGATTGAATAAAAATTAGACTTTAGGAATGCATATGAGGCTAAATGACTGGTTAACGCTGATATTTTTGCAGTGTTTTTTGTCTCTCTGGGTGTTATCAGCATTGCTGGAACACGCACTGTAGCTCTAATTTTTGGAGTGATCTTCCTGTTTGTTTTCAGCGTCAACACAATGTAAAATATTGAAAGCCGAAATGGCCACCCTGTCTCTCTTGGAATTTTAACTATTAATGAAGGACCTTGACACAGACTCAATAAGGAGTTGTTTGTGTTTTGTTTAGTCAAGATTTACATAGGCTTAGCATCTAATCCTGCTGCTGCACTGCCCTTTTTCGCACCGACGTAACAGGTTCTGACTGTCCTCCTCGTCTCTGTGTTTTTATCTATAGGCACGCTAACATGAGGCACAATTTCTTCCCAGCCAGCTCCGGAGGCAGTGCGGTTCGATTTTGTCACAGGCTTGCTCATTCCTTGATCTTGAGAGCTCACACCTCAAAAGACAACCAGAAAAATTGGAGGGGAAGTTTTGAGAAAATTGTCTTCGCTGGCAGACTGACACCTTAAAAGTTAATATCAGTGGAGCTCGAATTTAAAGAAGAGCAGTCCAAAGCCCCGGCAAGTGAAAGGAGCTTAACAGCGCTGACATTGTTGTCACTCATTCCTGGAATTCACTAGCATCCCCGGGCTTTGAAGAGCAGCACTTCACAGTCTCGAGAAACCAAATTATGTCTAAAATGAGATTAGGGCCCCACATCACAGCATCAGCATGGCAGCGAGGAATCTTTGAAGAGGAAACTTTAAGATGTGGAGAGGACACCTCAGAGTTGGAATGTGTGTGTGTGTGTGTGTGTGTCTGTGTGTGTATGTGTGTGTGTGTGTGCATGGAAGTCACTCATTTTTATCTTTTTGCTTGAAATCAGGTTCACAGAGACGCCGCCTGACGCACAATATCTTCCTCTAAATAGTCAATCAGCACAGGGTGGAGATTTGCATTATTTCTATTGTCATGACTAATGCATCATTTTCAGTGTTTACGCTCCACACAACATGTATGTACGCGCTCCAGCCTGCGTATATATACATGTCGAACAGCAGGGGTGGCAGAGAAGTAATCATGGCGGCGTATCCCTCGGCCACGATATCTCTATCCTCTCTGACGGAGGTGAGAAGGGAGGTGACCTAGATAGAGGCAGAGTAATTTGCACCGTCCCTGCGAGTGAGAGACCGAGCCCGCGCTGTCACATGACGCGATGATGATGCTGATAGCTCGGCGGATGACTGACATGTGAGGGGTTTCGGCTCTGGAGGCTGTTTACAGGGTGAAACGTGGGTTCAGCGACCAGCAACTTGCAGAGTATGAGCTTAACAGCGTTTTTATGGGGGGTAAGTGGCACAAAATATTTTAAGTCACCATGAGGGGCCGCAGTGACTCGCAAGGCAGCGTACCCACAGCCACACTGACCTCCAAGCTACGCCGTGGCGCCCCCCAATTGGCCAAAATGAAAGCACTGACCTTTAAAGTAAATGAGAGTCAGTCAATCATTTCTGTTCAAATTTCGAAATTCACCTGGGGGCCGCAAAAAAAATGAAGGTCGTCGGGCCGCATGTGGCCCCCAGTTGTCTGCTATAAAGGCTTTGTATTTGCATCCCAAGTCTCCTAGCAACTGCGGCTGGCACTGGAACATTGTCAGATGCTCAGATAGTTAATTTATATATTATGACAACCAGGCAGAAAAGAGAAGTCGCTGGAAAAGATTGTGCTGTGGGCATAGAGCAGGGGTTTAAATAAGAATTATTAGTGACTGGTCCAGTGAGGTAGAGCGGTTTCCAAATTTAGGTTAGTGTGACAGAGGAAACTTTTGCCTTTAGCTTTTACTCCTTTACTCACCATCAGCTACACTACCAAAAGGGTAATTTAATCTCACATTCACTCTTGAAATCTTCTTAAAACAGTTGAAAAAGTCTGCATGTGGGATGAGGAAATCCCACTTGTTTACACTGCAGTTTCACTTGTTTCGTGAATTTGTGTTGGAGCAAATATAAATATGTTGAAGCAAGACAGAATGAGGCACATCAGCTCACAAGTATCAATGACTCTTGATTTAAAAAAAAAAAAAAAATCTGGAATCAAGTTTATTAGCATTGGAAACAAGTGGGATTCTTTCTTCCATGTTTTGAGAAAAACAAGATTTTAAGCATCAGTATGAGAATAAATGACTTTCTAAACAGAGATATTTTTTGCAGTGTAATTAATCAACTGATTTCTGACAGTGTTAAACGACCAGCTGGCTATTTAGCAAAACAATCATTGTGGTAACACTAGGATTTGCCTCTGCTGGATACAAATCTAATGCATAAATCATGTGTGTTCACAACAAGGCAGTGATGACTAGATGGTAGTTAAAAAGCTGACATTATCCTGCCACAAATTTGATTGAATGGAAATTGTAATTTTCCCTCAAAAAATAGACCGCCACTGACTACCAGAGTCAAAGGAGCATATCAGGAACATTTACTGTTTGAATGCACTTTTTTTAAAGGCCTGTGCATTGTCATTATTGTTTCTGTAAACCCGCTGACCTGTGTGGTCTGTAAACCTGAAGCTATATTCAGAACTGGTGAAAAACAGAGGCACGGACTGCTGTGTCTGCGCTGCAAAGCCGCCACAGGAAATTTTCAGCAAAACAATAGACCTGTGTTTTTCTTCATCTGACTCGCTGAGTGCACTTTGAACTTCAGGTTAACCCCAGCTCCCGCTTCTCTGCCGGGCCTGGATTGCAAGATTTGTCTTAGGTATGACCGCGCCGCACACCTGATAACACAGCCCCAAAATTACCTTTCGCCAAAAACAATCGTTTGCAGATAAAGCGGCTACGTTTTTAAAGGTTGGAGAAGTGGGTTTGTGACTGGAGGGCTGCTGTTTGGAATACCAACAGCGGCTGCAAAGTTTGCGGCAGGGAAAGTGACTGACGAATGCTCTACCCTTCATCAACAGCCACCACCACTGCCCCTCAGCAAGGTGGTTGCATAAAAAAGGCATGCATGATATGCTCATCAAAACCCTTTCCTTGTTTAGATTTTTTTTTCTTCAGGAAGTATTGTGATCTTAGGTAAAAATCCAGATGGGTTCCAGACCCACAGTTGCCTGGTCCAGCTGGGTGTTAAGGCCACATGAGCAGCTTGCACACTTCGGCACACAACCTTTTCAGTCCAGTGCTCTGCCGGTGAAGTGTGGATCTGGCTACCTGGTGATTTGAAAGCAAAGAGCTTTTTTTTTTCTTTTTTTTTAGTGTTTCCATCTCAAGGAGCAATTCTGGAGGGCTATTTATTTGGCAAGAGAGAAAGCAGTTGTGTCTTGTGGAGATCCACTCGTCTTTCAATCCCAGGTTCCAAGTGCACACGCTGACAGCTGTGCATGTGCGCCTCCAACCATATCCATGGTAACAATCGTATATTTTTACCCCACCTTTATGTATCGATCACTGTCTGAAGCTGGAAATCTGGGAGTCTGAGCTCCCTCTGTCCTAGACTTTGATGTTGCGAGTACTTCTTCCTCCTATACCTGCCTTGTTGATATCGCACATGTGCACTCATTTGCATCCTGAAATATGTGCAAAAAGATAAAATGTTGGTGGATCTTCATGAGACAAAATTACACTTTCCTTTACAAGAAAAGCCAACATTTCAAAAATATTGTCTTAAACGTCTTATAATATGTCTTAGATACACAGGTCCTCCAAATTTGCATCTGAGGTGTGTGATCTGGTCATATCAGACTGGGCCTGGCAGTTCTGGCTGTGGAGCCAATTTAACTTCTTCTCTATGATTACAGCTAAAGATAGGGAGAGCAATATATATTTTATTACAGAAAACTATGGCTCCACTGGCCTTTTCATTTGTGGTTCTGATTTGTAGGCAGTCAGATAACATATACGATAACAATGGCCGCGTGTTTAGTCTGTTTTTGGGCACGTGGGTTAGTGCAGAGCGCTGGTGCGGCAAGGTGGCTGGCCATAAGTCAGAGGGAGGAGAGAGCCAGAGTCCAGAGACTGTGATTAACTCTCACCTACTCCAAAGAACAGAAAGCCATTACAGCAAAATTATTTCTCAATTTACTTTCTAGCCAGGCATTGAAAAAGTGCCTGTTTCTGGGAGTGGATCCAACATAAACTCCTAAAAAATGTAGATGCGCCGCTCCCTTAGGAACTGGCCAAGTAATGCTTGTGTAAATAATAGTTAGAGCAGAGTTTTGTGTCCCGGCGATTAGCTCATAGCGGTGGGTTGCACCCGGCTTTTAATATGCTAATGCCAAAGGCCTGTTTGAGGCACGAGATGCTCTGTCATCCTGGTCAATAAGAAAACTGTAGAAGAAAAATGAGCCATTGTCTGGTGGAGTGGGTTTAAGTGTTTTGACTTCAAGTCTGGCTCACAATTTACTGCGCACTGCATGCTGATCAGTCTCCCTCTCCTTCTCTGAATTGTCTCTGTCTTTGCAGTTGTTTCTCTTTGTATCTCCACACTATCTCCCGACCGGCTGCAGAAGTTAAAGCAGTGGTAATACTAATGCTGGAGGAGAAAAAAGTGCATGTAGTCAGCCAATATCCTTTATCACTGAAACACTAAGTGATACAATACACAACAAAGCTCAATCATAACACAGCTCACAGAGACAGAATGGAGTACATTAGTAACCTGTATGCAAACTGCATATACCATCCGCTCCTGTGCTACAGGGAGGCCACATTAAAAGGATGCATAAGTACAATGTCAAAGAAGAAATGTCATAAAATTAATCTTTAAAGAAAAAAAGCACACTTTGATATGCCTTACTAGTGTGTTTCAGCATGCATGACTGCACTGGGTAATATATACGGCGACAACATGTTTCATTATGTCACTTGAGCGCGGGGTTCATTACTTCTTGCATATGTAATGCGGCGCGCGTTATCAGTGTTGAAGCTGCACCCGGCGACATCTCATCCCGGTGGCTTCAGATGGCAGCAAGAGGTAACCGTTTGAAAAATCATCCAGAAATCGTGTAATGCAATTTTTCGCACTGCGCAAATCTCTATTTTTACAAGTTATTTAGACTTATATTCAGTCTTCAAAATCCTATTCTTCTTGAAACAAGTGGAATGGGAGATAAATGAGATAATCCCACTTGATTCCAGTGCAGTTTCACTTGTTTGATTTTTTTTTTTTGCTGGGAACAAGTGTAAGACCAAGCTGTTCGACAATCTGTAATTTTGTAATGAAAAGTGTTTCACCATTGCAACTGCTGTGCATTTTTTTTGTTGTCACATCAAATCAGTGTGAATATGTCAAAACAAGGCAGATTAAGGCAGATCAGCCTGTTAGGATCAAGACGATGATGACGCTTGACTCAAGAAAATTCTGGAAACAAATTGGAAACAAGTGGGATTGTCTCTTTGCACTTGCAGATTTTATTTTTTTTTTTTTACCTTGTTTGAAGAAAAACAAGATTTTTACGACTGAAGATGAGACTTGAAGACTTGTGATGCTCTCAGTATTGTATTTGCTGTAAGTGCACTGGTTCTTTACTTATATATTTCAATTTAGAGAGATTTTTTTCACTTTATACAGCACCACATTTCAGGGGGAGTCTTGCACTTTTTGCTGCTCTACATTCATCGGACTGCTGGAGTTACAAGTTACTTTGCAGAATAAGCTTTCCCATACAAAACATCAAATATGGTGCATTGTTACAGTGTGAACAAGCAGGTGAACAGCATCTTATAGAGCAGTAGGAACATTAAAATACCCCTTACTGCATTAATGCATCAATGCAGCCATTCTTCACAATAGCTACTTTTACTTTGCATACTTAAAATATTGTATTTTACTGGTAACACTAATACAGGACTTTTACTTTCACTGGAGTATTTTTCCATGTTGGTAGTTTTTCCACTGCTGGTCACGCTTTTTATCGAAGGAACCCAAGCAGACAAGAGAGGCAAAAGGTCTAACATTGATGAGTTCGGTTTGCAGTTAGTTAGCAATTTGTATTTTGCTCTCAAGTTATGATTCGCCACTTCCTGTGGGCAGAGAGGAGACCACATGCTTGAATTTCGTCTGAGCAAATAGGACTAATATCCAGGGTCTTAATTAGAACGGGGCTCTCTTCTCCTCTGCAGCCTCTTTTTATGATTGGTGCTGATAAGGCGGGTGTAGTTTTACATGAAAACCTGCCCTTGTGTAGCTTTAATTAGAGAACACATTCACAGTACAGTAAAGGCTAATGTTGCGTGTGTGTGTAGGTGTGATGTGTTCCCGTGTCTCTGCTCTTCTACAGTTGAGTAGACACAAACTGGCGCACACCAGCAAGTCTCACTGTCTGGAATTCATGTAAAAAAGGCTGAGACTTTTTTTTTTTTTTACTCTTCTTCTTTGAATTGAATTCAATTATTTTGCATAGTCCACAAACTTTGGGCATCCTTGTGAGACACACACACACCCTCAGCAGGGTGTGTGTGCGTGCGAATGTGTGTGTGTTGTTTGCATGTGTGCAGTTTGACAGACACGCGCTGCGGTGTGTCAGTCAGGGCAGGTGCAGAGAAGCTGAACATGGGAAACCACACACACTTCCTGTGTGAGCAGCAGCATCATTATGTCTGTGTGTGTGTGTGTGTGTGTGTGTGTGTGTGTGTGTGTGTGTGCGTGTGTGTGTGAAGAATAAAAAACAGGCCTTCCTCCCGAATCAGAAATGCATGTAAAGTTTAATCAATTCTCGATCATAACATGTGTCATCGAGACTTTGATGCCATCACAGATGACTTGCTGGCATGCTGATAGCACAGCCTGTGCTAAAATGTTTATTACACACCCGGTGGTTTCACACAGGAAATCTGTTTGGTCCGAGACATGCTCCGACTGTGCTGACAATCTCCATCCTGAATGGAATCAGTCGCCATGCTGCCATGTGGCAACCAGGGAGCAAGTTTTTGATTTATGTTTGTTTTCTCTTGTTTTTTGGTTGTTTTTTTTGTCCTTATCTGTACACCACTTTGACGAAAACTTTTCAAACAATGCCAAGATGTGTGAAGTGTTCACATCTGAGAAGGATTTCTTTTTTTTTTTTTTTAACTGAGATCTTTGGGGTATGTCAGTGTGGCTGACAGGGATCGGCTGCGTCTCACACTGTGATGCGACACTGATCTGTAATCACAATAAAGAACCGCCGCTTGGTGTATGTGTGTGTGTGTGTGTGTGTGTGTTAATGCTTACATTGGGGGGACTGTAGAAGGCCATTCCTGATGCTGCACTAATCTTTCTTGGCCATACTGGTGCAGAAGCCTATAGATTTTAGCCTACATGAACGTACACAGTTGCATAACAACATTGTGCATGTGCTGGCGAGTGGCACAAGAATAACACATTTCCACATTCAGCGCAACCTAAATGGTCAGTGTGAGACCAGCTATGTGGACTGTAGACGGTTACAGACTCTCGAATGGAGGCTTTCCAGCTGCATCACAAATCTTTCAACTAGAGCCTGCAGCATTCACTAAGGAAATTTATGTGCATAGATAATGGCTAAATATATAACAACTGGACTAGAAAAACAGATACTTGAAAGGCTGTCGCTGGTGTGGGTGTAGGTCGGTTCAGTGATGTTCAAAGCGCAAGCAAATAGTCTGATGAGGTCGATTGGTTTCCAAATTTAGATCACTGTGTCACAGGAAACTAGTCCCATGAAAATTCACTGCACAAAGATGATGTCAGTGTGAACAGGCAGCCGCCAATGCTGCAGCCTCCACCGTGTGTGTGCAAATCGCAAAAAATACACTGATAATTATGATAATTATCGAACAAGCTGGCAATTTCTGAACGCAGCTCCAGCCAGGTATTAGTGGTGGAGAGAGGCAGCTTCCAGCCCTGCAGAGAAATACACTGTGTGCTGAATTCCACTGAGGCGGCCAAGCTGTAGGTGTAGTGATGCAATCAGCTGTTCACAGCCACAGGTGCCCGCTGTTGACCTCCACAGGGCTGCATCACCTGACAGCTCCCTATCCGCATTCAACATTTAAGCAGTGTGATTTAAAATGGGTCTTTCTTTCTCCGCAGGGTTTGCAGGTGAAGGCAGACTACGTTCCTCTGCTCCAGTCCCTCGCCACGTTTGGCTGGAGACTCACTTGTGTGCTGCCCACGCCCGTCATCAAGACTAACAGGTAATAATGACTCTTGTTTGGCTATTAAAGGGGCATCAAGTGATCTGTGGCGTCCATCGACCTCTATGGGTGAACAGTACTAATTGCAACAACACTGACAAGTCTGGAAAAATGGAAAACGCAAATATATTGTAGACCTCTAGCACAGTGTGAATTAAATATGATCTGACGATATGATGAAACTTCCAGCAAAGTATAAACAGCAAGATATAGTCACCGCAAAAAAGCATTAAAACATTAAATAGACACATGAGATTAACAATGTACAGTGTAAAAAAAATAACTAGGGAGGTCTGGCAGATGAAATCATTTCATCAAAGTCGATTTTCAACACAGATACAACTAAGGTGCTCCAAAAACTGGCTTTGTAGGATGCACTTCCTCCGTGCAAGTTTTTGTTCGGAGAAATGTGGCCAACTTAAGAGAATGCAGTTTGGAAGAAACTGACCTAAATCTGTACTAATTTAGGTACAGCTTCAAGCGAATGAGCACTTGTGAAAGTTTAAAAGCAGCAGCTCTGTCTGTCGGCGGAAAATCTCCTCACAGAAATGTAACGGTTCCTCCGCTAAGCCAGTGCTGACTCATCTGTCATGACTGCTGTATGAGTGTACATCCGCTTATGGTCAAAGGCCTCCCATGTTCTCAGTCACGCTTCAGCGCTTCGCCTCAGACCGGCTCTTTAGTCGTTTTTATTAGTCAAAATGCTGACAACATGCTAATGTTTGAAACCAGCATGGCCAAAGACCTTTAATGGTAACGTGAGTCCCATGCATGTTCTCTGTGGCACTTCAAAGCTTCACTCAAAACAGCTTACTCTGATATGAAACGTTAGCGGAAAGTGCTTTACGAATAAACTAATACCAAAACATTTTACACCCGCGGTCAAATGTCAGATGATGGCAGGAAAAGAGCTGCCATGATCACAGCCACATGGTTACACTTAAATAGTGCTGGACAGCAATAAATAATAATTCCAGTAAAAACACATACAGTCAAATTATTCTTTAACACTTTACCAGTAAAAATCCCCATTGTAACTAGTTACAGTAAGCCAGTACATGCATTAGAACAGTAAGCAGTATTAAAAAAGAAATGAAGAGCTGAAATATGACTGAAATCAAAATATGAGTAAGTGCACTATCCAAATTGCATCATCTGCCATTTTTTAAAGTAAAATGTGTGGTTATAAATGAATTATTGTGGTGCTACAGCAATGCCCCTGCTTTCAAATTATATTCTACTGATGTTATATCTGTCAAAATAATTGCAATATATTTTTATATCGCTCAGCCTCAGTATTACATCCTATTTTAAACATTTTACTCTAATAAAATGCACAACATGACAGTTTACTGTATGTTGCCACACTAGCCGTCTTATAATAAAAGCTAGTCTTAAGATGCGGTGATGGAGAAAAGCTGGTGCAGTGTTTTGCATCAACAAAATGTTGGCTGTGATGTGTTATGTCACGCTAATGAAGTGTGCATGTAGCGTTTCCATCAGCGCTCTGACAGAGTGTCTGTTGTGCTGCTACCTCTGCTGGTCATGTTTGTGACCGTTTCAGAGTGTAGCTGATTAATTACCTCTCTATTTTCATGCCGTGTTGTTTTTTTTTTTGTTTTTTTTCTTCTCTGCCTTCCCTCCCTCTTTCTTCTCTTTCAAAATGCCACAACACAACAGAGCAACATGGCTAATTAATCAGAGTCGGCCTAGATACAGTACAAGACAGAGCTCATTTCTCTCCCTGCCTCGAAAACATTTTCTGCGTCGAAATAATGGTTGATGATCTATTTCAGATTAGCTCTACTCATTACACTTGTTTTTATGGTGTTGACTCCTCCATTTTTAAATAGCAAATTTGCAAACGCGCACTTTCCGCAGTCTGAGGGTTTTCAGCCCGCTCCTTCATCTGGAGGGGTCGGATAAGTGTCAGTGATCTCAGCAGCATCTGAAATTAATGCTAACTGGGACTCAATGGCTTCTCCACGCAACATTAATTCACGTCGTTGTCTCATAACATGCATTCTTGCACGCAGCGTTCAATTAATGTATAAGTTAATTATATCTTCAGTGTTCAGTATTTGTGAATTCACTCTCATTATAAACTATAGAGCACATCAACATATTTATACCAGCAAAACGTAATGGAGTTCATACACAATTAATTACTGCATGTATGTGACTTTGGTATCTGTCAGTCAGATATTAAAGGATATGTCATGAATGTTGATGAACGCGCATTGCAGAATCACCATCTTGTAAAAATTGAATTTTCGAGAATAAAACTAGCAATTAATTGCATTTTTTTTTTGTTTGTTTGTTTGTTTCGCTGAATTTTGTGCAGTTTAATTCAAGAGGAGTTTTTTTTTTTTTTTTCCCACAGATGAAGCCACCAACAGGTACATTTGTACAAAAATAGACACAGGCTATTGCTCCTCTATAAAGCTTCAAGTTATAATAGTGAGGCTGACACTGACAGCCAGCACTGGGCTCAGTAAAGGCCTGTAATTTTCTAAGCCATCCACTCCTTTCTAGCTTAATGGGCTGGGGCTTTTGCCGGGAACTCCAGTTAGTTTTCGGCTTTGATTCGCCAGGAAGCCGTCCAGCATTCTGACAGCCTAGAAAATAGCTTATGGATAAACGATGGAAGGAAGGAGGTAATGGAAAAAAAAAAAAAAAAAGAAGGTGTGGTGGGCTTTGGATGGTTTAGATAGTAAGCCTTCTACTGGAGGAGCCTCAAGTCCATTTGATGTTGAGAAAGGGAAGATTTGTAGCGGGCTTTTAGGGTTCTGCCGCGATCATAAACTTGCCATCATTCCTCATGTGCAAGGTTGAGCATGCAGCTTAACTCCAGTGTGCATCTCGTTTGCGTGCGTGCGGCTGTATGCGGTTGTTATTGAACCTCTGTCTCATCGCAGCAGAGGACTATATATCTCTTTTTTTAAGCCGTGACGGATAAAGGTGAGAGCGAAAGGGAAGGGAAAGAAAGAAGACGCGAATAATAAAGCTGTCAAAAATGAGGCTGACAAAGGAGGGAGAGGCGTAGAGGTAAAACAGAGAGGACAGCTAGTTAATGAGAGCACACTTGGCTGAGAAAAGGGGTGTGCGTGACAAAGACGAGCGGAAGAGAAAGGGAGAGCGCGAGCGAGCATGAGAGACAGGAAGCCCACTCAGAAATGAATCTGCGTTTCCTGCCCCGATTAATCTGTCAACTCGAGTACTTGTGCAGATTATCCTTCTCAGAACACAGGAGTGTGACATGCGCAAGGGATGGGGGATTATTTTAGGGGATGTTGAGCAGACGAGAGAAAATTCATGTTCTAAGGAACGCAGAAGATGGCTCAAACAACAGCACACGCACACACACACACACATACACCCACACGTTCAGATAAAGAGGAGCGTTAGCCTCTTGGCATTTTCACCCTCGCTTGCATCTTGTCTCTTCCTGCAAGACCTGAACGTTAAGGAGGAAATAGCTCATAGAGATGAAAGCAGTAAGGAGGCATGGCTGTATTCTTAACCCAGCAGTTAAAAAGTACGCAGCAGTGTCCAAAAATATTTAACTGTCTGGATGAAGAGACCAATAAGAGGATGGATCCATTTGTCGTCCCATATTTTCAGTCAAATTCAGGAGTGTTTGTCTCTCTGCTTCAATTTTTCAGACTTGGAAAAGAGTTGATTTAAAAGCATAAAGTTGTTAAAAAAAATGAATTCCTTGTTTAGTTTAAATGTCTTTTTTATTTTCACTTTTTTCTCACTCGTCTTTAGATGAACTGATACCTAAGACGTTCAGTCAACGTGTTTGATGTAAGAAATAACAAAATCATCTCAGATTCTTGTTTGCTTTAGAGTTTGTCTCACCCTCCCCTCTCTATCTCCCTCTCCATCTTTCCCATCCTTCTCGGTTTCCGTCTGTGCCTCGCTCCTCGTCCCGCAGTGATGGAAGTCTGTCCACCAAACAGATCGTTTTCCTGCAGAGACCCGTCTTGAGCCGCAAGAGGAGGGAATCCAAGGTACATGACCCCGCATTCCTCTCAGTGTTTCTCTTGGCTAACGTTGGGTCTCCTCGTAGATGTTCTCTCACCTGCTGGCCATATATCCAAGGCTAACATCGCCCCTTTGCCACCCTTGATTCCACAGCTGTTTTTGTTTTAAGTAGATAAACAGACACGGCATCGGACAAATGTGAATGAACCCTTTTCTTGTTGAGATATGAGGAATTCTGCAGGGGAAAGCAGGGTTGGTAATGCTTTCTCCATGACCCCAAATAGTGGTGATAACCTCTAAATCTAACCTTTGTCCACAACGGAATGAATCCATGTTGATGCTCTCTGTGACCTGAATTTAAACTGCCGTCACAACAACAAATCTAATAGGCCCTAAGCCTCAAAGTCAAGCGGGGAATTGCTAGCATTCACAAGATTTTCTTTCCCATTCCTCCGCTGTTTATCTCAGAGCACCCTCTATCCCTGCAGTGTGTGTATCCCTGCAGCAAGTTGCTCAGGTAATCTAGGATATATTGCTTGAAATATTTGTCTGTTTGTTTTGTCGGACTGCAGGCCTTGAGGACATCAATAACTTCCCCACAAATGGCCTCAATTTCCCTCTCTGCATCAATGAGACTCATTTGAATTAGCTTGTTATCCATGTGCAATATTAAATCCATTGTGATCCATTTTTAATTAAGTCTGTGCGCGCTGCCTCGTGGCCCCGACAGCATATTGACAGAATGACAGCAAATTCCACAAACGTGTTCATGTAAACTTTGCCTTTTTTCAGAAGCTGATCTTCAAAACCCGAAGCAAGTCCAACAAGAACTGCATCAAAGACGCGGCAAAGAACAAGAAGAAGAAAAAGAAAACAGCATCCGTGGAGAAGGATCTGGAAGATCCTAAGATTCTCGATGAGAGGGAAAATGTTGAGAAAGAGGAGGCCAAGAGCAGAGATGAAAGGGCGAACACAACAGAGGTAGCAGAGGCCTGTAAAGAGGGTGAGACAGCTAAAGAAAGTGAGGCAAAGAGTGAGGGAGATGGAAAGATCGATGATGGGATTGAAATCGGCGTAGAGAATGACAAAATTAAAGATGGAGGTGCAGAGAAAAGGGACCAAGGAGCGGAAAACGGCACAGGAGAAGACGGAGAAGAAGAAAAGCCAACACAAGAAAGAATGGGATCGAGAGAGAATGGGGAGCATTTAGAAAATGGAGACGTGGAGGAAGTGACAGAAACCTTTGTGACTGTCGAAACAGAGAGAGAGACCAAAGACGAGGAGAATGAGGGGGGAGTCATTGTTGAGGCAGTGCTAGAAAATGGGTTAGACACAGAGGAAACGAAAGAAGAGGGTGGAGAAAACGCCACCAAAGCAGAGAAAGAAGATCCAGCCGGCGTGGAGGCCATTACTAAGGAGGTTGTGGCAGGAGCACAGGTCCCACCAGCTAATCAAAGCGTTGAAGAGACTCAAGAGTAGTCCCGAGCGACCAATCAAGGCTTTTCCCTACCCTACCTCTCAAATTCCCCGACTTGAGGACACGTTCCGGCCCTGGAACACAATGTTATCCTTGATCTGAATTACAAAGGGGTTTGGATCCCTATCGCTGCAGCATTCTCCACTCCCAATGTCGTATTCCCTGACCTTCTTCGTATTCAATTCCCCCCCCCAATCTGCCACAGAGTAGCTATGGAGCAATTCCATGTACCCGCAGACATCAGTCCTACTGTATAACCCACATACTGAATGTATATATCCAAAACAGGAGATGCTGATGCAAGACGGTCACCTTGGAGTCACTGGAATAATTGAAGGTATGATTGGACTGATGAGGATCAACAAGCGTTAATAGGGTTGAGAGTCTGGAATAAGACCAGGATCAGATATAGGATGGATTTTTTTTCTTCTGCTCAGACACAACTAGAGAGAGCAAGAGCTCAAACAGCGCAAGGAGCGTGGTATCACTCTCACTGCCATGCGGCACAAAACTTGGCATCAACTTGCAGGCCTATCTAAGTTGTGTTAGACAGCCAACCTGAAGAAATAGAGGGGGTGGCATTCCTGAAAATATCAATGGACAGGAGAAGGGTGACGCACCCGAAAACAGAAGATGTGGCCACTAGAAAGTGGGAGAAAAGAGCACTGAGTTTTATTTTCTTGTCCAAGAGCTCTGCCTAGACAGTGCACGTCTCAAGGGCTACTTTCCCCTGACACTGGATCAATCCGAGTGGCCTCTTCAGTTTGTGAAACCGAGTATGGTGCACGCTGTCATTTAGGAGGGACGTGCAGCTGCCGCGAGCACACCGCCGAAAAAGAACCGAAACGAGGACGCAGGTTGTGTCGCGAAAGGTGCAAAAGGCGTCCTGTGTGAGCACTGACTGTATCATGATTTCCTGTTCCTTTGTCCCGTGTGCCACAGTTTAGTCTTGTTCCAGAGGGAATTTGGAGGAGAACTCCGGTAGAGGTGATAGTAAAGGCGTTTGTTGCGACAGGCAATCCAAAGTAAGGTGAAGAGATAATTGTTTACGCTGAGCTCTAAGCCGTCAAGTGCTTCAAAGAGAGCCGATAATCACTCTTTGGTGTAGTGTGCTAAGCTCACCTTGCATACAGAATGTTCCATATTGAAGCCAAGTTAGATAAGGATGTGAAATTCAGCTGAATGTTTGCAGCTCCGGGGCAGAACCCATATTTAGACACACCGACTTACCTTTTAGAGTTTACATATTGCAGCGCGTGTTTCTGCCCAAAGTTTAGTTTTTAAGTACATTTCCAATTAATGGTCATGAACAGATGCAGTCGTCAAAATGGAAGTAAGGGTAAGCTGCGTATTCAGGGCCAAGGCTGGCTATTTACTGAGAGACCAAAACAGAGACGGGAGGAGAGAGAAATTGAGAGAGAGAGAGAGAGAGAGAGAGAGAAAATTAACGTGAGATTGAGAAAGCGAGAGAGAGAGCGAGAGAGCGACTGCAGCACATAAGAAAGTCAATTTAAAGAAATGAATAGGCTAATATAAAATAATGTCCATTTTCATTCCACGTCCCCCCCGTCGACATTTCTTTCATTACTTTACCTTCGGCTTTTTAAGCACCTCTTAACAGGCATCATTTCTGACAATAACCAAGTCATAATGTGTTGTTTCATGCTATCATGTTACTTTCCATTTAAAAGTGTGCATGTGTGTGAAAGGGGTAGGGGGTGGAGGGGGGGGGTATTCATGCCATATAGCTCTCATTAGCTCACTAATGGATTTTGTCAGTGGGGTATCTGTCAGGGATCATACATTTATAATGGGGGTCACTTATTGGGGGAGCTATTGACAGCAGAACACCTCAGCGTGTCAAATGAATAACCTTCTCATCTAAAGCTGATGTCACATGGATTGATTTGCACTGGCAGAATATAACCTGCATTTAAAGAGGTCTGTTCCAAAATGCTACATATCCACATAAAAAAAAACAACAACATTACCTACAATTCAACACACAATATGCCTGGAATATCTGTCCCATTTGTAAAAAAAAAAAAAAAAAAAAAAAAAAATGTTATAATTTTGTCAATCAAGGACTCAAACTACCTACTGTCCTGATGCATAAGGACATAATTTATCATACTTTGAATCTTTTATTGTGTAAGAAGAGGTGTCACCTTCTCCCATGGTGGATATCTCATTTTGGGATGCAGCTCTTCATTTTCAGACGCGTATGATTGATGAAGTGCGCCCCGTCTGGTCGATTATGTCATCGCCCGTTGAGATTTCTTATTTCATTTTATTTTGTTTTGTTTTCAATGTACAATGGCAGTTGTTTTGTGTAGAGTAGAATATAAAACTGTGACCAGTTTAGCCTTATTACTATATTGTAAATGACCCACGAGTCCGCTATTAGAAATGTCTTTTAGAGGCACAGTTGTGATTTAAGTGTTATATGTTTGTTATAGTCCAACAAGAAAGTTATGCTACAGTCAGTGTTGGTATTTTGAAGGTAACTTTACTGTTCCCTGTTTGATTATGGAAACCA
This sequence comes from Myripristis jacobus, assembly GCA_900302555.1. Lineage (NCBI taxonomy): Eukaryota > Metazoa > Chordata > Actinopteri > Holocentriformes > Holocentridae > Myripristis > Myripristis jacobus. The sequence goes on from OMLB01057013.1 coordinate 19,269, forward strand.
GAAAGAGGGAAAATTGTCCTGATTGAAGTGTTTTAAGATTTGAAGATGAGCTCCGTGTTTGTCTATATGAAGGTAAAATGTTTGGGATGTTTTTTTTGTTTTTGTTTTTTGTTTTTTAAAGATGTAGCTTTTTTTTATTTCATTGTGGTCGTTCTGTTCTTTGTGTTGATTTGAGTCGGCTTTGTGTTGCCTCTGCTGTTCTGCTAAAGCTTGCTGCAGCATATTTCTGCGTGACGCTTCGAGCTACCTCGCGAGGGCTGCTGTGGGTTTTGACCGCGGGATCGCCATGTGGTGACCCGCTGCAACATATGCTCCTTGTCCTCCTGCCCTCCGATATGATGGAGCTGAAACCTGTGAGCGTGAGGTCATCGCTAATGGCAGACAAGGTCAAGGGTCATGTTTGAACCAGAATGGATTTTCCACAGCTGTACACAGGAGTTTGCACGTCTACGGCAAATAACCACTCTGATACCGGGTTGAGATATGAAGTCATATCATAACATTATCTGTGGTATTTTCTTTTCCATTTTTTTTTAAAATTCATTTCTCTCAGCTGCTTTTAGCTTTGGGCTGTTTGAGCTTTAATAAGCCCTTATTGGATTTGACAAATATTTTATTTAGCCCCCTGCATCAAAGCTGGGGGGAGAAAATGTGACGTGGTTGTCACTTTCATATTCCTGCAAGACTATGACAAATATGAATAATGAAAGGCAATATCAGATAACTAAAGAGATCATTATGAATATTTGAGAAATTTCCCCACTGAACCTTCGATGTATTCCTCCAGATTTAATCCGCTTTTTTTATCCATTTTTCCCGGTGTTGAGATAAACGTTTAGCTGTCATCCTTCTTTTTTATGAATTTACTTCTATCAGTATTCTGCCTTTTCGCACCAGAGAGTCCAGACATGCACTCATTATTCATTTTTATATCTGTGACTGTGACATATATTCCCCTTTGGCATCCTGTGAAAGCAGAAAGAGCACATTGTACTTTAGCTATGGGAGCGGGGCTTGGAAAATCAGTTAGCGGCGAGGTGATCTCATTTGACTTAACTTTCTGACTCCCACTGTATTCCGGTTGGCCGTCCATGAACATGGATTATTGTGACCTTGACAGGAGTTGGGGCACATTACAGCAGGCCCTGTATCCGTCCATCCCACTTGCAGTCATGACCCTCAGGGCTCCATCTCTCCCTGATAAGAGCCGATTGCTTACTGTGCAGTCCAACCTCTGACATGAGTACACTCCAGGGATTGTGAGTAAATGTTTTTTTTTTTTTTTTTAAAAGCCCTGCATCACACAAAGAAAATGCACAGACAGGGCGAGAAAAAGCAAGGCAGGATCTGACACTTCATCAGTTAAATGGTCCTGAACCGTGTTAACTTAGCCGTCCGTGAAAAGAAAGAGACCTTTGACTAATGCTAGACATAAGTATACATCTGCGCCCCCTATTCATTCATGTACAAAAAAAACAACAAATTATATACAGTTTCCTGTCGTATATAAGCATAATTGTCTCTGAGCCTCAGTAGCGGCGCTGGTGCAATCGTTTTTGCTGTAAAAAACTAAATGGTTCATTTCCTGTGTGCTACTATGATGTGAAATGGACAGAGTAGAAATGACAGAACATGATACAATAGGATACAGTCCTTTTGTTTTTTCCTCTATGTTGTCACTTTAGCTTGCTCACAGCCTCTGGAAAATGTATTCTTAGGTTTCGTGTCTGATGTTACAGTTTTCGTCACCTCGGCTGCCATCTTGAATGTTTAGTATCTTTGATCATCTGCTATTTGATCACTTGCATAGCAGCGTTTGCTATCAAAGAAGAAGAGGAAGCACTCTTTATCTTTGCTATCCTGAGTATGTCCACATTCCTATTGTCCATGACATCTGTACAATTTGTATATTATAAAATGATTTATATTTAATGTGCACATGTGTCCTTGCTTCTTTTTTTTTTTTTAAAGAGATTACAGGGGAAAAAAGGTGGTGGGGTGATCGCTGCCTACCTCAGATGCTCAAGTACAAAGCCTGTGTGGGAATTATGCATCCACTCCACATTTGTCTCATTACCACACTCTCAGTTTTATACATCTGAGAAAAAAAAAAAAAAACACACACAGATGCATAATTCCTAGACCTTGAAAATGTGTTTAAATCAGCAGGTAAGGTGGTTGGCACCTCATCGAGTGCTCCAGCTACCTCTGTCATTAACCAGCAAGAAAGAAAATGCTCAGGGATGTTTTGTTCTGGCTCAATGTGAAGGACTTTTCATGTTGCCCTTGGAGGAAAAAAAAGAAAAAAAAAAGATAGCAATTGAAAGAGTAAATGACAACATCAGTCGGCAGAACGTAGCAAAAGAGCCCTCTAGAAGATAGAGCAAAGTGCAGTACGCAGGGCTGACGCATAGACTCAAACTCCTATTTTCTTTTAAAGAGTATGGAGTTTCAGAACCCTCAACCTTTTTTTTTTCATTAAATCCGCTCCATCTGGTTATTACCTTCATTACCATAGAAACCTTAGCATAGATCAACTTTATAGTTATTACATCCCTGCATCAAAACAATACCATTCAGCCCCAAAACTGTCCCCGATGCATCAATATTTCACATAAAAACCCAGGCCGGCACCTACAATAATAACCCTTCTGTGTTTATGAAAGGAACTATATTTACAGTTGAGTCAACACGGTCAGCACAGTCTATAAGTCATGAGCTGTGAGCTCAGGGGAGTGGAAGGTCATTAAAGAGAGGGCTTTGCCTTCAACCAAAACCACAACACATCCATTCTGTGCGCTACAGGAAGCGATAATAGCTGTTGGAGTGGAGTGGGGGCTGATGGTGAGCCGCTAAGCTGGACAGAAATCCACACTTGTGCCTGTGGTTTGGATATTAAACTTATGACCCGGGGCGCTACAGCCCAAGAGCCTCCACTCTGGGGTCTCACCACGTAGGGCCCACAGGTAATGCTGCCAAACCTGCTGAGGACGGCTTATTTTGAATAATGAAGTTGCTTTGTGAGTTAAAAATGTTTTCATCGTCGCTGTGCAGGATGCCGTAACGGCGCTGAGGCCGAGGTTGATTCAGCACCACAATTAGGCTAACGTACCCAGGGGGCGTCTGCGGCACGTTAATGTCTGCGGCTCGCTGAGAGTCAAGAGGTGCATTGCTGTGGCAGGTGTTGCATGTTGCTGAATTGATCCACAATTCATTGCGCTCGTAAACCCGTCGACGACGCTCATATCGGCTGTGTCATGTCATAAAAGTTATTGTTTCTGCTGAGATGAGGGAGGCAGTCACTCTTGACGCAGCACTGCCATCTAGTGACATTTCCCCGGGCCTCATGGCACCATGGGAAACAACAAGGGGCCTGTGCAATGTGCAGCAGCACAGTTGTTAAAGCCGGTGATGAGGAGTATATTTTACATTATTCTGCACATTTTCATCCTGCCTTGAAATGAGCTCACTCCGTATAGGGCCGTCGCTCGTATGAAACACCAGCCTGCTGATATTACCATATCCATTTTTCCGAGCAGACCAACAAGTGCACTTCAGCAGCTCAACTCCAGTAAGTATACTTTGAACTTAGATATGAGGTCAGCCCAGGTCCATTCATTACCATAACAGAGAGGCACTCTTTAGCTCTGAGTTAAAGACTGTAATCACGGTGCCTTGACTTGCAATATCTTCTGAAAACCATTACTGCAACGTTTGATAACGTCTCCAAGCCCGCACCCCACCCCACCCCCCACATATACTCTGTGTTAGCAGATTAACTACTCACCGATTAATTAACACAATTACCTCTGTGTGTGCCAATCGTTGCCTTATCAACCTTCGTCAGGCCTTAAACTGTAAATTAATTAATACCCCCCTCTCTTGTCATTTCTTAATTACCTTGGTTCCAGCAGGAAAGGAAATGCCTGTGTCAGCGGCTCCATTTTGTGCTCACGTTTATTATGACTTTGCTGCGAGCTTATTGGTTCATTACACAGGATATGAAAACATGCCGCTCGCGCCGATGTGAGGTGAGGAGGGAAGGCTTGATGCAGAGAGTGTCTCTTCAGGTGAGCGTTTGATTTGAAGTTGCATCGCTTCGTCTTTTTGTCGTTTTTGATGCTGAAGGTGGCCCACAGATTTGATTTTGAGGCCTCTGGATGTTTCAACGAATTTTGCTCTTGTCCAAATTTTGATCAACTTCCCTGTTTTTTTTTATTATAGACAGTACCAGAGATTATATTAAATAACAAAACCAGAGATAACGGTAGAGTAAAGGTTCACTTTATTCGATGCCTTTATGTTCAGGGTGATGGAGACAAACTCAGGGTTTGCAGTTTGTCAATGTTCATCCCAGTGAACAGCTGATCACTGAAAATGAAAACAAAACACATGTATTCATAAAAGCCATCACACTATTGTTAGACTTGAAATATAAAGCATTTCATATTCTTAACTTTTCAAATATCAGAGCAATCCTCGTGCAACATGTACAGCTATAATCAGACATGTTAGTATTCACACTTATCCACAGAAACCCAAAGTAGCCTCAGATATTAAACATGAGCCCCAAATTATGATTAGATAGGGAATGGCCTTGGTTATTATTTTTCTTTTTAAAATGAGAATGGGCAGGCCATTTTCCTCTGGCATGTTCAGACGGTGAGGAAAACAGAGCAGCAGAGAAACAGCGGGATCCGATTCCTCAGCCGATGAGATCACACGTTATTTTCTTTGGTCTGAATCACTGTGGGAAAGTTTACAGCGATTTGTTGCATTTGTGCGTGTTTCATAGCTTTCCACCATCCAATTACAAGCGAACCAGGGCTTGTGTAAGAAAGTAATGTGGACTCACAAGTAGCCTGCATATCTGAGTTAGTTTTCACTCCTCAGCCACAGATACTGGCAACCGAAAGAGTCAAAACACACCTTGCCTTTGCCCTAATTCATCTTCTCTGGTGTTCATATCAGTTGAGAACATATGAAGAATCAAATGAACATGAGCATCAGTGGGGATGCTGCTGGCCATCAGACGCCAACATCTGTCTGGTCATTAACTTTGCAGTTTTTGAGTTGTTTCCTCTAATTGCTTGGGAGAGCACTCTCATTCCTAATAAACTGGACTGAGCTCTTCATTTCCAGGCATCTCACTGCAGGTTAGGATTAGATTCAGGGATTTTGGTGGTGGAAACCCACTATTTTTGTGGCTGGTACTAAGATCAATATTTGAGAATAAAAACTTCAACAACTATTTATCAGATAATATTTGCCTCCCACATTTGTAGCAAATGTGGGAGTCAAATACTTGTAATGAGGATATCATATTTGCAGTTGTAGAACAATAAACTTCTTAACTTATTAACACAATCTGAGCCACCATCTGCTCGGCTGAGATGTGCTGACAGCTCACTGCTACACAAGATATTGTAAACAATATGGAGTCTACTGAACAAACTATCAAATATCGCTGGGGGATAATTCAATATTGGAGTCAGATTGTGATGATATGGTGATTCTGGGATATTGACACATATTTCTGCTGTCAAAACTGATGGTAACGAGCATGTTTCAATTTAAAATCTCTGAGAAAATGAGGCAGGAAACATTTCAAAGAATATTAT
>OMLB01057014.1:0-13322 GCA_900302555.1 Myripristis jacobus
TTTCAGGAAAATGGAAAAATAAAAATGGATGGTATTTATACAGTGTAATTTTCAAAACTCTGATGGCACTGTGATCAGAATTTGAATTTACCACTTCTTGCTACACACCAAATGCAGGTCAAATCTGTCTTTGGTGGATAAATCAAGAGTCTCTTTGTACTTTTTTTTGGGCATACTTACTGCATGGTGTTGGTGAAGACTCTGCGCACAGCCTCCAGCAGCAGCTCAGGAGAGACCTGGGCCAGGCGGTCCAGCAGCATCTTCAGCTGCTTCCTGTACTCCACAAACATGGCCTCATCCTCCCCCTGCCAAACACATCAACAGTGCCGGTTATCGTTTCATCCTCTCCAGCTGGCTCCATGCTGTGTCAGCAATGAAGAAGAATACTCACTTCATTTTCAAAGTTGTACTCGTCATCATATGTAAGTTTCTTCATGACGGCGAGCATGATTGCCTGTTGTGGAAAGGAAATTCAAGGCATTAGTTTTGTCACCTATACAGACAAAAACATATTTGATGGTTCTTGTCTTTGCTGAAATCTCACCTCTATATTTGCCTTCTGCTGGTCTGTCAGTTGAGAAAGCTAGAAATACAATAAAAACGTCATTAATTTAAAATAATAATAATAATAATAATAATAATTATATCATCTCAGCCAATGCAGTTAATGAATATGTTTTGCTAACATTTCATCTTTGTCAAAAAATTGTAGCTCCAACCATTTGGATACTGTACTTGGCTATACCGCAATTTTGATAATATTTCAATTAACTGTTCACCCCAAACTAAGGCCTCAACCATATGGTGACTAAAAAAAAATTTTCTTCAACCTTCTGTCTGCGTGAAAATGGCGTTTTGTTCAAAGAAAATTTCTGGAAAACGCTCTCCACAGTAGAATTTTTTTGAAAACAACATTTTCCTTTTTGGTTGTGGACAGTGAAAATTAAACAATATGACAACACTAATGTCACCGGCTCCGCTTTGCATCTCTGGAACCCTGCAGTAATTTAGCATGCCGCTGACCTCTTCAACTTGTGTGACTCCTATGAGAATGTGCAGCTGCACTGAGGTGCAGAACACACCTGTTTGAGGACATGCAGGTAGTCGTAGCAAAAGCCCACGATATTGGCCGAGATGTCGTCGTCTTCATGCACCAGCAGCTGCAGCAGCAGCGGCACCTTGGCCTCTACCGCCTGAAGGGTGTCAGCAGCGACCTTTACATTGCCCGCCTTGGCCAGTTTGGTCCAGCTCAGCACCAAACTTTGGCCCATCCCATTCACCAGCCTGGAGAATTTGGCCAGGAAGTCCACATCCTCCTCCTGACAGGGGAGGAAGAGAGAAAAGTTTGCATTTGCCAGCCAGGAAGTGAGGAGAAGCAGGAAACGCACATGTAACTTCTGGCTTCTATCCTCTTTGTGTGAAAATGAACACATGACCCAAAAGTAAAGCTGCACCTCTTGTCTCTCTCATATCTTCAATGACCTACAAAGGCTGGTGGCAAAAACAACTTCAGCCTCGTGCTTGTAAGAAGTCCTTGGTGTCTAACATATCACGGAATCAGCAGGTTTCAGAAACCCAGTTTTTTTCAAACATTTGTAAATTCTGCTTGAAGTGGAAGTTCATATTATTTTTTTTAAAATCCAAATAAAGAAATAAAGCCTAGAATTCACTGTATGAATACAGGTGGTTTAAGAAAAATAGATCGGAAAAATAATTGCTGAGGGACTTTAAGTCCATGACTGAGACTGTACTTCTAACCTTGCTCTTAATCTAAGAGATGACATAGTAAAAAAAATATATTAAGTCTCTATTAAGCCTATTTAAGATAATATAACATGCTAAGACATTAAATTTAGATAATTTAACACTTTTTAAAGAGATCGTTCACCCAAAAAAAAAATATGATTCCCCCCAGCTGTTGTGTAGGACAGTAGTGGTGCTTCTTCCTCTCAGTGTTACTGAGTGCTGGATACTGGCTGGATGCTCCAAATGCTAACTGTTAGCCTCCAGCCATTGAGCTGGACTTCCCCCCAGCTAACACTAACTTCACTTGAAGAGGGTGTAACATCCCTTTAAAAGTGTCACTTCCAGAAACTAATATACACATGCAACTACTGAGTGAACATAGACAATAGTTTTGCTAAAATTACAGTTTATAACTGTATTTTTGCTATAACAGCTAAAGGGGATATTAGCATTATTATCATCATCATTATTAGTGGTGGTAGTAGTAGTAGTAGTAGTAGTATTATGGGTAAACTATCCCTTTAAGGATATGTGGATAACCCAAGAATTTCATTAGACAGGAGGCATTTGGTACAGCAGGTCAATCCCTCTGCATTAACTTTTCATTTTACCACACATCATTATAATCTGAGTTCATGAACAGAATTAGGATGTGCTGGAGTAAGGGATTACCTGTTCCACATTGAAGAAGCCAGCAGACTGCAGCACTTGGCACAGAGACTCTACCAGCTTGGTTTTATCCACGGGGTCCATGCCCTTGTTGACTATTTCAAACAGGCAGTCGCAGGCCTCCTCCCTCAGCTCCTCCACTGACATGTGACTCAGCAACAGGTTCACAAACCTGCAGACACAAGACCGATTCATCTGATGATGACCTCAACTTTCACTAGTTTATATGCAAGGTATGGAGACTGCCACATCATATGACTGGCATGCAGCAAACCATCTAAAAACTTTCTGAGCAGCTGACCAGTAACCCAGCACCGCGTGCATGTGTGCTCTTCTTGTTTCCTGCTTGCTGCCTGTTGATTTACTTGTCTTCACCTTGACCAGTGGTGTGTATGTGAGATTACTATGTCAACAGTATGTTTCAATGGACTCGTGGCAAATATTTTGCAATACAATACAATGAATGATTGGCATTTTTAATGTAACACACTGAATGAATTGATGCCCCCAAGGAGAAGGATGTTTTTAATAAACAAACACAAAATGCACAGGATGCACAGGATAACTTGATTTTTTTCTGGATCTGATGGCTTTGCATTCTGCACTTACAGCTGAAGCTGTAATTTCAGCTGCACTAGGTAATCTTGCAACTGGCAACTTAAAATAACAGCAAGAGGCAACAGTTTGAACTTTGAGGACTTCAGTAGCCAGCTGCCTTAGGATATGATTTATTCATTTAACCAGACAAGTTTCACTGAGATATAAAATCATTTGGGAGATCTGGAAAACAGTGATTGTCCCAAATATGTGTCTCAAAGTCTCAAATCTGTTAAGTATTCAGCATGAATTTTGTTTACATGTCTACAGAAAACCAAAACTGAATGTCGAATTTATCTGGTTTGTTTGCCAAACATTGAGTGAATGAGGCCTGAGACTCCGCTGGAGGATATCTGTTCCACAACTGCTGAACACGGTACTGCCTTGTGAAATGACATACATGTGAAAACACTGTCAATTTGTCACAGGAGCCTCTGTCTAATCAAAATGAAAAATCAATCAATCAATCAGTCAATCAAAAGCTGAACCTGGGAACAGTCTGGAACGTGTGTCAGCATGAATACACGATGGAAACTGTTGAGTCTCCTGGCAGTTTTCAGTTTTACATAATGAGCAGGATCTGTTGTGTCCATTTACATGATATGCATACGCACAACCCAGCATCTGTTCGAGCAAAACAGGGCCATCCAGGGCCATCTCCTGTCTCACTATGGCATTGGGAATACCCTAATACCATGGTGCCTCAAAAAATATTTTTTTGCATTTGAAGCAGTCATAACAACCAGTGACAGCCTTTGTAACTCTTCTGCAATAAACTAACATTACTTACAACATCCTTAACTACATCTCTTTACTACCTCATTTCCTTTGTCATTCATCTGTTCTGAAGACATGAGTATGACTATGATGTTTACTGTATCAGTGAATAAATATAGTGGACATTCAGTTCACTCAGGGATATCACTGCATTAGAGGCAGATACTTGGGTTTAATCAGGTACCGTTATGTAGCAGCAAAATTTCAAAACTTCCACCAGAACCACAAGTTGGTTCATAAATGTTTTTTGCAGACAGACCTCTCGGCTGTCTCACCTGTTTAGTTGTTGACAACAGACACCAGAATCATTCACATGTACTTGGCTGATCACTGCCTCTGGTGCTCCATGCTGACTCTTTAGCACACAACATGCTGGGAAAGGCTGGTAGCAACATCCCAGTCAAGAAGACTGTGCAAAGCTTACTAATCTGACACAAAAGTATTCATGGCAGCTGCTCATTTAGCTGAGATAACACCAGAGGCCAACTACCCCTAACATATATACACTAAAGAAGAGCCTACTACTTACGTTTGTGAATACTGACTTATTAGCATGGAGCACTGAACCAATCGATTATCCAGGAAAATGTAGATGATTTTGCATTTATTTTACTACCTAAACAGTTGATCAACACAACAATCTCTCAAAAACTTGGTGTATTCTTAAAAGCTGGATACCTCTCCAGCTTACTTCCTATGTCTTTGTGTCAAGTCACTAACCGGTCATTAGCAATGAGGTTGAGGTCGATCCATGACACGTAGGCCCCAACCACCTCCAGACACTGGCAGGTGAGCTCCGGATGGGACTGCTGATACGCCTGCAGGATCTGGAACCAGGACTCCACCAGATTGGGGATGCACTGCTCCCGCATGGTGTCTTTGATCAAGGTGTTCCTGCGGGTCTCCTGACAAAGGAAGGGTAGGTTCGGCCAGTTAATCACTTACGAACTCACTGTGAGTCATTTGAAAAACCACATCACACATTTTCATTGTAATATTGTGTGATGTTTAATCAAAAACAAAATTACTTTAATTTGATTTTCCAATGTGACGCACAGGTCAGCTCTGGAATGTCCCAAAGCTGTCCACAATTTAGCTGTAGGTTTGGCTTATTAGGCTTAAATAAAGACTTAACCATATGTGCGTATTTGGTTTTCTTTAGGGCTATCTAGTTGAAACACAAAATAGACTAGAAGCTACTGATGGGTAACAAATTAAAGGAGAAAGTGTCTTGGTAAGATGGGCCACCATGAGCCACCAGAACAGCTTCAGTGCTCCTTGGCATAGATTCTACAAGTCTCTGGAACTCCACAGGAGGGATGGAACGACATTAAGGTTCACTACTGCACTGCTGATAAAAAAAAAAAAAAAAAACTACCACTGCAAATGCTTTGTATGAATTTCCACTAAGGCAGACTTCTTTATTATAGGCGTATGCACTCAATAGCATTGGGTATTGCACCATGCACTGATTCGATTTCGATTCTGAATCACAAGGTCTCAATTCAATACTCATTTCATCTTGATTCCATATTGATTCAGCTGTTAGGGATATTTCAGTTGCAATAACCACTTTGACACAAGTCTTCCATGGTTTTTACATTTAAAATGCATTCAGATATCTGCCTTCGGGCTTGGTCAACTGATATTCCAGAGTTTCCGCTATTGTTGGGCTGGCAATCACTATCTAATGCAATAAGAATGAAACGTAAGCTGGAAAATATATCTTGCTAGATTCCTTTGGTAAAATTCCCTAACGTCCCCGGAGGATCCCGGACTTCCCCCGTCTGGAATAAAACTCTCCAAATTCCATGATCTGACAGAAATTCCAGAACTAGTGGGAAGCCTGGAGAAAGGAAGATGGTTCCTTGCCTCAGGTGAGTGGAGGATATCCCGGTCAACCACTTCAGCATCAATGGCCATGAGTGTCCGCAGGTAGATGTCCACACCATGGGGGTTCAACCCCACGAGGGACAGGATGTCAAAGAAGAACTTGGGCCAAAGGGTCACGTACTCCATTACAAACGTCAAGGCAAACACCTGGGCCGCCTTGTTCCGAATGAAGGGCTTCTCAGGCTGGGAGTTCATCAGCTACAAGTCGAGGGAGACGGGATGAAAATGAAATAAACAAGTCTGCAAAGGAGCAACTCCACTCTAAATTGCATCAGCTAAAAAATGTCCAACATGTACCACTTTTATATAAACAATATGTCATTTTCAAACCAACTTAGCTACCATTGTACAACTTCCCTAAACAAATGCATGCAACCATCAGTTTACTCATTAATTTTATGCAGCTGTGGAAAATTATCTCAGTTTTGTCCCATATGAGTTGCTGTTTGGGTCTCTGTTATTTTTCAAGTTGAGGTTCTAGTGCTAAAAAATGTTTTGTTTTTTTTTCTTTAATTATAATAAAATCATTACCTCTGGAACACTTGGACTGCATTTTTTTCCTTAATTTTAGCTAACAGTAAGACACATTTCTCTTACAGTGGTGGTGCACAACTTGAACATTTTTTGGTTGTGGTGTCAAAAAACTCTTCATTGACAGCATAATGTCAATGTGTTGTATCTGAAATTTGACTATCAAATTAAAAAAACAAACAAACATACAGCTACCTGACACTGGAGCCATTTCATCAGAGTTTCTCGGATTAGTTGCTGCTGAACCGCACTGAGGCCAGCATGTCTGTAACAGAACAAACAGTATACATCTTATGACCTTCCATTCAGGATAAGCAAATAATACCTAAAACATTCACAAAAGAATATGACTGCTGTACAGGAAAACAGCTCCTTGATACTTTGTGGAAAAGCATCTTCCTTACCTGAATTTAATCTGATGCTCCAGGACTTGGAAGCAAAAAAACTTCACATGGTCGTCACTAAAATAATGTACGACAACAGTTTCATATGTTAAAACACGTCTGCAGCATTCCATTGTGACACAAGTAAACCTGAGCAGATGAAATCATTTTATATTCTACATGATATGCCTCTCTCAGTATATACTAACAGAAAAAGATCAGACAAAGGATCTAAAACTTACTTGTAAATCCCTTTAGCCAGGGCCTCTGCACATACTTCCCAAGCATCCTGAGACTCCTTAAGCTGTTCAAAATATGCCATAGCCTGAGGAAGAGGGCCACAATGAGAAAAACAAAAGAAATAAACAAAGGGTCAAAGAAATATTAGATTTTTGTGGAAATTTACTAATAGCCTCTTAACGCTCTATCGTGTCTCATGAACTGAGTGAAACTCATCATATTCTCTGGCTCAAAGTAGGCAAGGCAAGGCAAGTTTATTTGTATAGCACAATTCAACACAAGGTAATTCAAAGTGCTTTACAGAGACATTAATGTGTCTGTACTTTTCCACCTGCAAAGCAGCAACAAACTCAGAAGGATATTTATGCTCCAGGGTCACAGCACGCTGTTATCTGTGAAGGATGCTGTGCAATAATTTAACTTCTTAACTTCTGCAGAGCCGAGTTTGAAACCGTTCACTGACATACTAAGACAGGATTGGAGCTCAAACAATAAATCAGATCATCATAATACTGAATAAATCAATTCAGTATTATGATGATCAATTAATTATTTTAGTCATTTAACAAATAAAATACCAAATATTTACAGGATTTACTTTCACAAATGCCGAGAGTGTCTTGCTTTTCTGTGTTTCATATCACTACAAAATGCAAACACACAACTTCTGTCCACCTGTTGTCTTTATGTAGACATGTAGGAGCAAAAACGGACCAAATGTAGAAAGGAGGTCATCCCAAACACTGCTGGAAAGAACAGAACCTCCCATTTTCATTCACCAGAAAACTATTTGATGTGAAAATAATCAGCTGTTTTAACATCAGTTGTTTGACATCCAATGTGATTTATGACTTGTTATATGTCCCTGTGACACACAAGTGTTTGACTGCCTATATCATGTTGTACATATCATTGTGTCAGTGTTTTATCATGTAGGCCTTACCAACAAGCAAAGATCTCTGACCAAAATGTTGCAGTTCTTTTAAGAATGTGGCTTCTGGTCAGACAAGGTAATCAACTGGAAGGCACCGCTTTTGGGTGTGACAGGCACTTGACATTAGTTTTAACACTTTATAGCTAACGTGATTAATTGAAAAAATAGCTGACAATAAAAATACTTGTAAGTTGCAGCCCTAGACAGGATGACTTGAACTTCTGCTGCATAAGCCCCAGTCGACTTTGACATTTAGTATAAGTCGACCTTTGTGGCAGTAAGACAACCCCTTCAGATGATCAGCCAGACACATGAAAAGACGCAGGCTCTTACCCGCTGCCTGTAACGGGCATCAGCATTTGGGTTGAGCCCAAGCAGGGCCTGCTCATCCATGACTGCAGCAACAGACTGGCAGGCCATTCGTGGGTTAGCTCGTCTCCAACGCAGGTTCACTCCTCTCAGCTACCATCCAGCAGATGCCATACATCTACCAATCAAGCATGAGAAAGGAAAGATGACATTTCAGCCATACAACTAATGAGAGGACATCACACACACACACATAGTATCCTGTTAAGACTGTGATAACATGTTTAGTAAAATGTGGCCACATAGTGGATTCTTGTAAGCTGTTGGGGTTGCTTTATGACATGCAGGTGAGGTGACTACAAAAGATGGGCGCAGCGCTGTTTTGCGAATGAATGTGCCGCATTAACGCTAACAAATGGTGTTTATTGTGAAAGGGTCAGGTTGTGCTGGCTTCAAAAGAGACAGTGAACAATACAGCCCAGCCAGCCATCAGTGTCTATATGATGCAACACGGCGTCAATAATTTAACGTCCGACTCATAACTGTTAGCCAAGTGATAACACAGCCAACAGTTTGAACATTTCTGCTGATAGTTCTTCATTTGATGAAATGCAAGAAGTTGGTAGCGTTATGCACTACATGACAGGCTAGCCGGGGGCCACTCCTCAAAAAAGTTGACACTGCAATGCTAACTTAGCACTGAAATAGCTGACTGGTGCTAACTTGCTGGCAAGCTAACGTTAGCAATCTAGCTTAGGAGCTGCCTTGGCTGAAGTAACGCTGTTACTCTGCACAAAATCAAACCCTGTTCAAGTAGCTACATCCATGAGCCGGATGCTTTGGGCTAATGGTCGTACTGGTGGTGTTGGGAAAAGTACAGGATGCTTTATTGTAGTTTATTACGGCTCTGTACCGGCTGCGTTTCATCGCGCATCATCGGCACGCTTGCCTCCCTCAATCACATCATCGAAAATCTTACGAAGGCAAACTCTGAGCAATGTAACTCTGACAAACACGACAAAACACCAACAGATACAGCGCAACCTCGGTGCCTCACCTTAGTAAAAAGAAACACCGAATCACATTGTTTGGACTCCCGTCAACTTATTACAGAAACGCTGCGAATTCTCCAGAAATCACTTGTATATGTCGGTTGGACTCACACGACAGAACGGTACGGCGTGTCCACTCAGCGGAAGTCTCCGGGTCACAACCACAGGAAGGAATTCACATTTATTGTACTTTTTTCTAATATAATGATAAAATATCATAACACATGTCGTCTTACTTTTGGTGGACGTTACTCAAAATAACTCATAAGGAAAAAAAATCCTTTTATTAATGTTAGATTTTTTAAATTATTTTTTTTAAGGCCACTTCCTCCTAGCTGACAATTAAAATTGAAAAAGAAAACACTTAATTTGCTGTGTCGTGTTACACTTTAAAACTAGGCTGTCTTATTTTCGATATATTTTAAAACGTTTTTTAAACTGTTAGTTTTCGGTTGCTGAGCCCGCCTCCTCCGTACTTGACGTGCCGTTGCGCCGCCCTGCTACTTCCTCTTTTACTGTGGCACTCAGCGAGAGGCACCATGAAGGCGTCTGGCACAGTACGTAAAATTGTTAAATTTGTCATTCTAGGGCGGCGGGAGACGGCCAGTTTTGGTCGATTTGGTAAAATAAGATCATGTTGCTCAGGCGTATGCATTTTTGCAGCACCAAAGTGCGCCATGTAGTGATATTTTGAGACTTTGTCATGGCGATGCTTGTGCGGCTACAACATGGCGTCCGCTTTACCATGTGGACGACGGTAGCTTGAAATAAGACCAGGGTCCCGTGGAGAGTGTCACATCGTCAGGCACAACAGGAATACGGCTATGAGCGCAAAAGAACACAAATTTCTCAAAAGCCTTGATTCATCAGGCTTTTAAAAAGTGATTAACCCCATATGATTGTCGGTGTCAGGCTTTAGCAAGAAAATGAGCTAGCTAGCTAACGTTAATCGCCGGTATTGTGGCAAAACGTCTCTAAATGCGGTGCGTTATCGCCTTGAGGTTGCTTTTGCTAGCTTTTCAAACGGTTAAACATCATTTTAAATTAGTATCACGGGTTAATGAAGAACGTAAATGTATTGCTTAGCTGTCGTGTTGGCTGTTGGCTTCATCGTGCAGGTCAAGAGCACCAGTAAAGAGAATTGCTCCTGATAAGTTAGGGGGAAACACATTGACCTGACCGGCGTGCACATTTTCCACGCCGCTTGTAGAACTGGCAGGGCTGGAGATGTGCACAAAATCAATTTACAATGTCGTAGATCAGACTCCTCTAGTGATATTGTAAGGATGATTGTTGGTGCACCAGATATTAGTGCCACACAATCATCAGTAACGTGGATATGATGACCAAGCAGGTAGAAACAAAATTTCATACCTCGATATTTATGCTAAATACCTCGATACGATATGATTATGGGTGCACACTTATCTGAAACCATGTGCTGCAACAGTGAAAATTAAGCGTTCCACACAACTAGAAAAATATCAATTGGTTGTAGAGGATGCTCTTACCTGACATAGTTTAACTAGAACAGACTTAATATAAATTTGTTATCGTTCATATTACTACCTTTTGCGAGGTTAATATCTTGCATTTTTACATCAAGGTAATGTTATCATAATGATATATTGTTAAGCCATAGCAGAGACAAATAATACAACAGCTAAAACAGTCCAGGTGTAGAAAATTGCATTTCTTTCCTGCAGTATAGCCTTTAAACCAGTGAAAGACATCACTTATGCCATACTCTGATATTGCAATATCTGAAATCCCAGATATCTAGTTTAATAGCGCAGTATCAATTGAACTTGAGCTCTAATAACTAGCTGCACGTTTCTGTCGGTCACCCGCAGACAGACGCACATGCACCCCAACCCAAAGGTCATATCACATAATTGGTATGATTTTATCTGGTGTGCAAATAGAAAACTGGATCTTGTCGCCTTTCATTGATGCTGTAGTGCCTTTGAAAGTGAATTCAAGATCTAACAAGTTATTCTCAGCGTTGACTGTACTTGTTGGCATGTGATGTTGGTTCTGTCTAACAGATGTGTGTTGATTTTTTTGCCCAGCTTAGGGAATACAAGGTGATTGGGCGCCTGCTGCCCTCTACCAAGAACCCCAATCCTCCTCTGTATCGCATGAGGATCTTCGCCTCCAACCATGTAGTGGCCAAGTCCCGCTTCTGGTACTTTGTCTCCCAGCTGAGGAAGATGAAGAAGGCCTCTGGAGAGACGGTCTACTGTGGCCTGGTGGGTCTCTGGAGCAAGGACGAGTCTTGTATCCAAGTTGAAGATGGAAATTACTCTGAAAAGTCTTATTCATGTCAATTTTAGGCCTGAAAAGTATTCACATACCTTTTTGAGATAATTGGCAATAGGTGATACATGCACTCACAAACAGAAGATGTCTTCTGGCAGCCTTGTCAGTGTGGCCGCAGTGGAGTGATGTTGGTGTTGCCCATTTTTAAATAATACTTGATACATGCTCTTAAGTGCTCTTGACTTTTTGACCTTTTTTTTTTTACTTTTATGTGCACAAAGTTTACATTTTTGACTAATCAGAAACTTTATTGTTCCTCCAGGGGAAATTGTTGTCTGATTTGACTCCCCGTGGACATTTATTTAGCTGATACATTTTTATTTATTTATTTTTTATTTAGTGCACAGCAGCTAGAGTGCAGATCAACTTAAGCATACAAAGAAAAAGCTGACAGTTATATTAGTGTTAAATAAATTTCATTTGACTTAAGACATTTAGTCTCATTTGTTACTACAGTGTTTTGTCAGATGTGAGTAAAAATGACCAGCAGCTGCCCTGCTCTCTACATAGCAACATCAGCCACTGGAAATCCATATTGGTTGACCACCAGTATGCATTCTGTCTACTTCACTGAACAGTATGGAATCAGTTGTCCTTTAACAGATAATTTCCTGGTTTTGGTTTTTCTTAAACTGCCTATTTATAGCTTCAGATAAATAGTGTGTGTGTAGGCGTTTGCCGCTTTTTATCTTGAGTGTTCTCTATTCAGTCATTCTTATAGCTCTTAAATATAAGTGTGTGTTGCTGTCATCCAGGAAATTAACTAAATAATAGGGTCGGACAGACATTGGCACCGCTTGGACTTGTCAGAAATCTCCTCTGTACAGTCGCTGATTTTAGATGAGAAAGCTTGACCTCAAATATATATTCTACTTTTGGCATTGTTTATTGACTGACAGTCTTTTAACTAATATTTTGTTTATTGCATCCTTCAGGTTCATGAGAAGACCCCACTGAAGGTGAAGAACTTTGGTATCTGGCTGCGTTACGACTCCCGTAGTGGCACCCACAACATGTACAGAGAGTACAGGGACCTGACCACCTCCGGAGCCGTCACACAGTGCTGTAAGTTCCACCGCACGCCGGCAGCCTGGCTCTGATGTGTGCATGTTTTAGATGCAACTTAAATATGATCCATGGGGAACTGGGCAGCTGGTAAGTGGGATGTAAGTGAGAATAAAGCAAAAGCTTGTTGAAACGCACAGCTAACAATTCAAACACTCGGGGTGTTAAGTAGAATGACCAAAACTGATTTTTTAGCCTCATGAATACAGCTGAGAGTTTCAAGTATCATTTTGCAAATATCATGTGACTATAGGAGGCAGTATGAATGTGTAGAGATACAATGCAGCCCTGTTTCAAAATTTGTTTTGAATGCAGCTCTTTTAGCTGAAACAATTAGTTGCACAACAGAAAAATAATTTTGATGACCTAATCAATTAAGTCATTTTAGTGAGTGTAAAAATAGACATTTGATGGTTATGTCTTCACAAATGTGGAAATTACATGCTTTTCTAAGATTCATTTCATTATAAAATGCAAACGAGACAGCACATGTGGGGTTTGAGTGAGACGTTTACGGCCGGCAGTCGGACCACAGCTTTTGCCCCTCTCTCCTGTGTACTAGACCTTCTGTATACAGTTTAGTTGTCTATGAATACAGGCCTTGGTTCAAGACTGAATACAGATGTAGTAGTAGTTGCACTTGAAGCAGTGTTTGACTGTTGTTGCATTTTCCTTTAGATCGGGATATGGGAGCCCGCCATCGTGCCCGCGCCCACTCCATCCAGATCATGAAGGTGCAGGTCATCGCTGCCAACAAGTGTCGCAGACCTGCCATCAAGCAGTTCCACGTAAGTTTCTCACACG
>OMLB01057015.1:28303-50200 GCA_900302555.1 Myripristis jacobus
GACAAAAACATTAACGTTTTGCAGTGGCCCAGCCAGAGTCCTGACTTAAACCCAATTGAGAATCTGTGGAGGGAGCTTAAGATCAGGGTGATAGCAAGGAGACCCTCCAACCTGAAAGAGTTGGAGCTCATCGCTAAAGATGAATGGGCGAAAATACCAGTGGAGACATGCAAAAGCTGGTCAACAGTTATAGGAAGCGCTTGATTGCTGTAATAGCCAATAAAGGCTTTTCTATTGATTACTGAGAAGGGTATGAATAATTTTGGACATGCCACTTTTTATTCAAATGTAAATAAAAGCTTAGAAATATTTCTATCCACAATGATGCCTCTTGTGCATCTTCTTATTATCTTCTGGGAGATGCCTGTGTCATTTCCAATTAATAAAAAACTTGCTGGTTGAATAAAAGTAACTTTACATCAAAATTTGCCAGGGGTATGAATAATTTTGGGCTTGACTGTATATGTTCCTGAGGAGTAAAACCTGTTCTGCATTCACTCAAGACTGACTTGCCCCACATGTGTTTGCACGCGTCAGGTTGCTGTGGCTCTGGCCTCTGGACTCCGCACCACACACTGAGTGTAATTGCTCAGTGTTCAGCTGTGACACCATTCTGTGCGACTGCACCCTTTCAGACTAACTACAACAGATTAATTATGAATAAAACATTACTATTTAATGCATCCCTGAAAACATGTATCACTTGGTGACATTTCTTGGTGCAGTGCTTTGACTTTTGCAACACTTCTTCCCACAGCTGTCCTACATACTGAAAGTACATCAGAGGTTACCGACTATGCATTATTAAATGTTGTCAGGCAGCCCAAAGGCACACTCAAATGCAATGATAATTTTGTGATATTATGAAGTGTGAAATTTTGCAGCCCTCATTTTGACAAAACATGTTGCTACTCTGCAAAAAAAAAGGGCCGAAGACATCTGACATCCACAGGGAAAGCATGCGAGTCTCATGTGAATGGATGGTACTATGACAGTATTAAAATGCAAACATGAAATTTTTGTGCTCTAATATTTTTCCAAACCTATGGACAATAATTCTCTGTCTGCGCTCTTGTAAAATCATCCTCAGGGCTCTTGAAGATGCCAAAATGCATAGTAAGTCTGTCCCGCAACTAAAATCCACACAGTTGCTGCCCCTCAAAGGAAAAATTCTGAGATTGCGTGATTAACAGTGATTAGGAAACAGACTTTGTGAATTCAGTGAATGAGGGTGTTATAAAGCTGTTATCTGAAACTCAGTCTCTTATTCACTGTCAGCGGAGCAGCTTCTTGAAGTGCCCGTTGATGGCACCGCCAGATCTGAGCTCAGGCCGTCTTGTTCATCTGTTCAGGGTCATAGGACCAACATTTGAACTGTAACAAACATACTGGCTCACGTTGCTCTTTTTTTTAAATGAGACTGTTAGATTTTATGTTGTTGTTGTTTTTGTACTCGATTTCCTGTATTCTGTCTAGGTAATAGATGGCTCTCCAGTCTCAAATGTCTGGTGTAATTTCAAAGATTTAATTATTAATTGTAACATGGCAGATTGTTCTTCCATCTGAGAGTTAACACAAGCACACATTGTTATTTTTGTCTCACCACTCTGGTTGGTGATTGGTGGTCGTTGGTGGTGGTAGGGATTGAATTCACTATACTGACTGACAACTGCTCTATACTGTACCACATATTGGGAGCCACTCCTGTGAGGGAAACGGCACCAAGATAAGGCACTGCCATAAAAAAATGAAACGACAGTTATTTACAAAAATGCACAGAGATACTGTATCTTCAGTTCAAGCATCAGTGAATGTGTATCCACAGTGTGTTCATGTTCCCTTATCATTATATACTGTAGGACTAGAGTGTACATTCAACTTACAGAGAAAACTCTGGAAATCCAAAATTTTCGGAAGGACTAGTTATGCGTACCTAAGGACACCAATATGGAAACATCTCACCAAATCAAAGGAAAAATTGTAAATTATGAAAAAAAAACAAAAACAAAAACAAAATAAAGCATAACAATCACATCACGTCCTCCTTTTCTGCCTCAATCCAGTGTTTGTGAAGGAAGAAATGGGTGGATTTTCCCCTTAAAATTTGTAAACTTGTAAAAATTGTACCCATAACACCAGGCAGCAACATCACCAGGTGAAATTGCTGGAAGGGATCAGGAGGTTACATATGTGTCGCCTTGTAATCAATCAATTATTCAGTCAATCAGTCAGCGGTGTGATATTGTGATTCAGAGACTTCAGCTGACTGTCACACCTGCTGAGCTCAGGCCGGCCCCCATTGGAGCACTGGCAGCTATCATTGTGGCTCCACTTACACTCAAAATATATTTTTTCTTAGTAATGATGAGCTTTTTTTTTGGATTAATGTGCCTTTACCAAGCAAAAAAAAAAATCTTCCACACCTTGACAGATCCATCATGACTTTGGGAAGCGTTTATGGTAATTTCCACTCTGTACTGTGGAAATATGCTTGTCTCCTAGCTGGAAGAGTCCTTGTCCCCAATGACCCCACATCCCACTCGTATATCCCACATTCACCTCCCCAGCAGCACAGCAGTGATGTGTGCAAGCGTGCACATATGAATAGTGGGACTAATGCAGCCTGTGAGCCATGTAATACCTCAGTAGGCACCGTGCCAAATCAAGCCAGGATTATACCACATGCTCCCAGCAGCCCATTACCATCACGCTAGGATCACTCGCATCCACCCCCATTGACTTACATGAATGCACGAGTGTGTGTGTGTGTGCGGTGTGGTGTATGGATGTTGTGTGTAAGAGAGAAAATACAGCGATAGCATGACTAACGAAACATCACAATTTCTTATTTCGCTGATAAAACATCCAAGTTCTGCTGCATCCCGCTGAGCTCCCATAGAGCGCCCTCCAACATGTGGAGAGGGCAAAAAAGAGAGAGAAGAGCAGGGAGAGCATCTGAAGAGAAGGAGAAGTGTGAAAGAGGAATGGTGGAGGAAAGTAACGAAGGGGAGATTAAGAGGCAGAGAAAAAGGAGGAAGAGAGGGAGACAGCTGGATGACAGTAACGCTCTGTTTGTGGGAGGAAGAGAAAGAGATGAGAGATGGTGAATCCTACGTTAGTGAGAGGAAGCATGATCCCACTGTGATGCTGGGCTGCTCGGGCTATATTTAGCTTCTGTTGCCATGTGCCCGGAATGTGCACGGTAGAGGGAGACACACAAACACACACACACACACACACATGCATGCTGCATGCACTCGTGCAGAAGTGCATGGTCAGTAGTGAGCCTATTGTGTGTGTGAGAGCAAGAGAAAGAGAGTGTGTGCATGCACTTGCATCTATGTATGATTTGAATCAATGGTCTTTTTTCAGGCATCACATTTCTGTTTCTCTGAGATTTTTATTCCTTCCCCAATGAACTCTAATCTCCTTTTCCTCTCTGTTTCTGACTAAGATTGCATCTGTAAAAACAAGGCACTGTTTCCTCAAATCCCAATTAGGTGCAAATGTGAAGTGTTTTATGCATGCCTGTGTATGCACTCAGAGAATCGCACCGTTTTTCTGTCTTTGAGTTGGAGAACTGCACTGAGCTGTCAAGCTTTAGATGTTCTGGGGGAAACTGCATCCAAATCACCTGACAATTTCTGTTGTCAGAGCGGTCTGAAGTGCTGCAGGCTGCACCTAAAAACAGGCTACATTTGGTTTAATTAAACCTGCCACAGTACGTTTTTAAAGTGCATCCTCAAAGTAATATGTGTGTGACTTTTATCCAGAAGAGCATAAAAAGAAGAATCCCTGGCCCTCATTTTGACAGGCTTTTCAACTTCTCTGTCCTATTTTTCCTGTCATATTCAAATCCACATCACTCCATAATCTGCGGCTCAGTAGTATTCAACATACATTATGTAAAGCACAGCTACCAAATGCAGCATTTCTCATTGGTGGATAAGAGTCAAGGAAAAAGCCTGAGGTATATCACCATGCAAACCCGTACAGAGTGTACCAATGGCAAGACGTTCTCTTCATCTGACTTGTGTTTGATTGGTTGAGTTTCTTTATGCCCGCCTTTGAGGATTGATGCTTTATGTGCCCAGTGCTGGGAACTTCATAGTACAATTACCATTCATTTACAATACAGTGTATTTGTGTGTGTGTGTGTGTGTGTGCCTTTAAATGAACAATACTTCAGACTGATGCAGAGGCAGAACGTCTGATGTTGCAGAGATTAGCAGAGGACAAACTGCACATTTAATTGTCATGGGGTGATAATAATTATTTCACCAAATTCCATGCAGCGCACCCAATATTGTACCCAATTATTTGCACCTCTGACACTCGCCATCAATACTGATTCAGCTTATGGATGCAAAACATAGTGTCACTCACCCTACAGTATATTAGCAATGCCCATTCCTGTGACACACAACCAACTTCTCCTTGTCTAATGTATAGTTTTCAGACCAGCAGTGTAACACATGACATGTTCTTCCATTGAAAGAGGTGCTGAAAAATGTCCTACATTGGATCACTGAGCAAATATCGAATCTGTACACATTTATCCTGAGTGTCTCTTGTGACCACCAAGATTAATAAGATCCAAGATGTGGTAGGATTTAAAAACACTAAGCCACAATATCCTGAGTCACATTTTTAGTATTCTAACCAACATATACAGAATTGAGTCATTAAAAATATTTTAATGAATGCATAAACATTTCATAATAGTGACAGAACAACAATGTTCTTGTTGTAGAAACAGATAAAGTAAAAAAATTAGTACACAAGGGAAAAAAAAGTCAATACAGAAAATGTACCTAATTGTGATGGGACATTTATTCCATTGCACTTTTCAAACTTTTAAAGTGCACCTCTTCATACTTTTCGGTGCACAAACACAACATTATCGCCCGTTACAAAAAAACGTTTTCATGAATAAAAACATGACATGTTACCTATAGTATTAATACAATACAAGTAACAAATTCAAACTTACAGCTATAATGTTACAGGAGTATCAGGAATGTCCTGTTACATCTTTCCTCAGCAAATGCATTTCATATTATTATTATTATTTTATGTATTATAAAATACATTATAAATACATTTTATTTATAAAATAATTTAATTTTATAAATTAAATGTGTCTTCAGCACGATCCAGCATTACTACACGGAAACAATGCAGCGAACTGCTCCATCTAGCGATGAAAACAAAAAGTGCACAGCTGGGCCAGCCTCAGGAGTTTCTCAGCAGCTGAGAAATACCCTTCAGTCGGCGTTGAAAGTGGTGCAGTGGCTCTTACTGCCTTCTTTGTGCAGCCCCAAAGGTTGGTTTTCAACGTAACAAGTGCCAATGAACCATCCGCTGTACTTGACAGATTCAAAAGTGGTCATAGAAACTCCAGAGACTCGCATGTAGAAGAGGAACCGGTCCATGTTTTCATCAGTACTGACAACTTTCAAATCCTCCTCACTGCAACTCTGTCAGAAGACAGACAGACAGACAGACAGACAGACAGATAGATAGATTTCCAAAACATGAGAATTTTATAAGAAAATTGCCACAAATTTGGAAAACAATCTTAAAAACTAAGCGAAAATATATATTTTTTAAAAAATGAGTGAAATATCAGTGGAGAAATTACCAGAAATTGTCTTGAAAATTATCAAGAAAATGAATAAATATAAAAATGAAATAAAATTAAATACACCTGACAGGCCATTTCTTAGAGCTGGAACTAACGATTCTTTTCATTATCAATTATTTTATCGATTAGTTGGTTGGTCCAGTAAAACCTCATAAAGTGGTGAAAAATGTTGATCACACTTTCTTGGTTTTTAGAGTTCAACAAAACAGCCCCAGAAGGGACACAATTTCCCCCCAAATCAAATCAAATTAATGTCCTTTTGGAGGTGGGAGAAACTCTGATGTGTGTGTGTGTGTTTACCTCCAGGTGCAACACAGCTTTGTCTTCCTCCATGGAGCAGGAAATGTACCAGTTGCTGTTGGTGATTGACAAGGCAACAACCTCGGTGGGCTGGTTGTGTTTGATGTACCTGAAGACTTTGAAGTTCACTGAGCCGGACAGACATGGACACAGAGGAGAGAGAGGTGAGCGGGCGGGCAGCCAAATGTCATCTACGATGAATCTGTGAGGGCTTTAATGAGAGGGTCTACAGAGAAGGATTAATCAGAATTCTGATTAATATTCTGGGAAAGTCAGAATTCTGAAATTTAATAATGTCATAAATTGCTACATTTGACTTTATTCTCAGAATTCGGATTCTATTCTCAACACTCTGACTTTAATACCAGAATTATGACTTAATTCTTGTTCCCGACATTCTCCTCAAAATTCTGACTGTAAACTGAGTCTCAGAATCTCAGAACTCAGTTTTGTTGTTTGATCTGTACCACGATTACAAAGGCCGCTGAGGCTGACGAGACTATAAGAGGACAGCAGTGGTATGTGAGAGAGAAATTTATTTTTTTGGTATTGATTGTAGATTAATAGAGTACATGTCCCACATGTCCTATACCCTCGTCGTTGTCGCTTGCTCCTCATACCTTTCTGATGGCAGCTCCCTCCCTTCAGTGTGATGGCCAGCAGTTTCAGGTCTTCTGCTGGCTTGACCAGATCCTTCTGATAGGTGTCACACAGTGTGCACAGCCTCACGCTGTCAACACGCTGAAATCTGCTTCTTTTGTCACACTTTAAGTCCTGAAGCTTTTTGGAAACTTTTTATATAGAGAGGAGACGGGACAAAGGGAAGCGAAAGAGGAGAGTGACAGACAAATTAAAACTACAAAGGCAAGAAAATTGCTGTACAAAATACAATAATATTAAGTGCTATGTTGCTGTAGCCTACCCTCGACCAGGCTGTCCATGATCATGCTGCACTGCTGCTCATCCGTGACCTGCAGGAGCTTTTTCATTCTGCACGGCACCAGTATTAAGGTGGCTAAACGTCGCATGCTCTTGGGCTGTTTGGAAACTACCACGTTGTTTTCTGGGCTGATATCGAGCAGCTCTTCCTGCAAACCCTGCGCAGAAGTCGGAACAGACAGTCGGACAGAAATAACTCATCGGATCTTACCAGTTTTCCCCGACTGATGAGTCATATACAGCTGCAGCCAAAGCTGCTGCTGGCAACATCAGTTAATGATTTTACTGCAAATATGTTCCTGTGTGTGAATTTGTGATGCTTTCCTGTGATATGGGATCATGGGAAAGCAGCCTGCATTCATGTGCTAAATAAATGAGAAACAAATGCCAGTTCACCATCTTACCATCACCTCACAGGAGCAGTATTCATTCCCTGTCTCCTTCAGCTGAAGTGAGCTGAAACATAAATCAGACCGATATCGATCGTTATAGTGATACAAAGACATTAGAGATTATTCACAAGATATAGTCAGCAGTGAAATTGTGACTGATTGCTGCCATCTTGAGCAGGAATCCCTGAAAAACGAGTTGGGACCTTGTTGGATAGTGAAAGAAAGAAAGAAAGAA
Organism: Myripristis jacobus; assembly: GCA_900302555.1. Classification (NCBI taxonomy): domain Eukaryota; kingdom Metazoa; phylum Chordata; class Actinopteri; order Holocentriformes; family Holocentridae; genus Myripristis; species Myripristis jacobus. The sequence continues at coordinate 35,817 of OMLB01057015.1, forward strand.
AGAAAGAAAGAAAGAAAGAAAGAAAGAAAGAGAAAGAAAGAAAGAAAGAGAAAGAAAGAAAGAAAGAAAGAAAGAAAGAAAGAAAGAAAGAAGGAAGGAAAGAAGAGTAGCCGGCATTTGTAAGTCATTTCTGCTTTAGAAGAGCAAGTTGATCCAAAGGGAAAGGTGAAGTATCCATAATATTAAGCAACTGTAAAAATACAGATGCACATGAATTTAATCAAATCATTCAGGCAGTGCTATATTAAATCGTTTCAAACAGACTGCAGTAGGCGAGTGGGCTGCTGTACAAAGACCACACACTGTCTTTTGTCACTTCAAATGAAATTGTCACTCCTGGCATGTTCCTCCGAGAAAATCTAAATTCATAAGCGTTTCCAAACAAACAGGAGTGAGCCGCTTTTACTGCTGCATACGTTGGAAAGGAAACAGCTTTTTGGCGAGGCAGGAGCAGTTCCCATTTCACCGAGACTTTGCCTTCATTTGCTCCTCCGACTCGCAAAGTTATAAAGTGTAACTCTATCTCTATGGTTTTGGCTGAATGTAATAACAAAGTGGATCCTATATTACAAACGTTGCTTATTTGGTGGCTGCTGTTCTATTTTGCAACTCAACGTTGTGCCGTAGCTCAAGACGGACACTGAGGAAATGCACAGCAGCCATGTGGGTCATGGGAGTTCAGCTGAAAGTTTCCCAAATGGTCTTTTCATCAGCATTATCAATTGACAATTTCAGATGGTAGTCAGTGAGCTACTCTTTTTGGGTGGATGTGTTTATGTATTGTTAAAACACAAATGCATGGGATGTTAATGGCCCATTCCAACATTAGCAGCAATCTTCACCCAGAGAAGTTATCTTGACTTTTATACATTTTATACATTTGAATGAATTTGATTGTTCACAAACAAGAAGTAATCAATACACATTTGTAAAAATACGAACTTGTTAGTTTTGCAAAGCCTACTAAACTAAAATTATAGTCTTAAACTTACCCCTCAAGAGCCCATGACAGATCAAAGTCGGACATTGTGTAAATTTGGAAGATTCTTAACCAGGTGAATGTTTCTTCTCTTTGACCAGATTCACCGTGAGGCTCGATCTGACTGGAAGCTCCACTTGTCGTGCTGAGGGTTTCCAGATAAATGAAGTCAGAGCCTCCCCTACGGGCTCTTTAAACTTCAGCTCAGCTGGTCCGCCTCTCAACTTCCTTCCTCGGGCTGCAGTTTCCGCGTGGTTCTTCTCAGATCATCACATAGGTCACACTGCATGTGCATCAGGGGAAGCCTGATTTGAGCCTGCTTTCATGAATCCACGCACAAATCAAACATTCAGGGGGAGTTTGCTTTTTGTTTTTCATAAATAAATGTCAAACCTGGTGAGTTTGAATATATACTAGCTTACATAATAAAAGCAGCAGCAGACTGATTAGACTGGTGCAGCTGACTAGTCATTTATTTACAAGTTGTTTTTTTGTTTGTTTGTTTTTTTTATATGTATTTAATAATGGGGCCAGGCAATCTTCTGTTTCTGCGAGTATTTCTTTGTGTGTGTGTGTGTCTGTGTGTGTGTGTGTGTGTGTGTGCTGTATAGGCCAGTATGTGTGTTCTGGTTGAAGTTTCAGACATCTGTTTGTAAAGTTGGAGGGTCATTTTCAAAAAGACTCTGCCTGGCCAGACTCGGGGCTGGGCATGTTATGCCATGTGTTTGAGGGGAAACTCCTCTGCAAACTGAAAATGGCAGCATATTCCACATCAAAGGATCGAGAAGATTTGCATGGTGGCTTATTTTTGGTTTGAGTCCATGGACCACGTAGAAAGGTTTTGTGTTTGTTGACATTTTCCTGGGAGTACAAATGTAAACTGAAAGTTCACTGGATAAGGTATAATAAGGTATAATATTTTGCGTAAAAGAGTTCAGTTCAGTTCAGAAACCTTTATTTATCCCAACAGGGCAATTCATTTGCAGCTTTTCCACATGCATCCCATACAACAATCAGAGTCATGCAACCATCAAAGTTAAGGAAACAATAACGCATATGAGCACGTAATAATTAATTTCATAATAAAATAAAATCAGTGCTCAGTAAAATCAATAGAACCTGTGGTAAAATCCAATAAATAAAATAAAATCCCATGAATAAATAAGACAAATAAATATAAGACATAAGACATAAGACCAATAAGAGTAATTCTCTAAAATCTAACAGTTTTCATCTAAAATGAGTAGGGTCTGTAGTGCCACTGCACTGTGTTCCAGCCACGATTGCTTGTTTTTCTGAATTTCCTGAAACATTTGCACGGTGTCCGTGAATATAGTCTTACTTTTTTCAGGAACAGATGAGGTGACATCACATATGTAAACACTCACAGCTGCATCCTCTCTTTTCAGGCCATCTGAAAAGCACCTCTACTGTCAGTCACCCCATGTTGAGTTATGACTTGGATTAGAAAAATTACGAGGCGGTTTGAGGTTATGATCTGAGTCACATGCAGCCACAAACAATGCTGCACATGCTTTTCTAAAAAGCAGGTCTCCTGACCATATATACTACAGGGTTTACACATTTATCTACTTTTATTTTGTCTACCATTATTATTATCATCACTACGTCTACTATTACAATGTCTGCCACTGTTTACTATGTCGCCTTATTGTCTTGGTGGGGGTTTTCAACAGGGTAGATTTTAGAGAAGGCCATACTGCCCTTCCAGTTTACCTATCAGTTTTGATAAATGTATTTTTCTTTTTCTGCATTCCTATTAATCTCTTTTTTCGCTTTTTGAAACTGCAAGGTTGTGGTAAGTTGGAGTTTCCAGTGGCTGCTCTGCATTGAAGCAGGAGTTTACCAAACTAAAAGGGGGAGCCCCCTGCAGTGACACCATGACCTCAGTCATTTTCAGAACTCTCTCCTGGAGAAGAAACAGATGTTTGATTACCCAGCCAAGCACAGTGAGTCTCACATGTGCAGCAGGTTAATCAAGGCCTGGATTGGTTGTGCTAGCTGTCTTGTGATCGGTCATTGCTCCCATTTTACCAGGTACACCAAAAACTACGTCATGGAACTTTTGTCAGGAAGGAAAGGGCACAAGTCAAGAAATTACTCACCGTGTTACTTGTAGTGAAGGTGGTGGGAGCAGGGGGTGACACTTTTGTAAAAATGAAAGTTAATGACATAATGTTTTTGCAGGAGACACGTAATAACTAGAGTGATTATTGGAATGTAGAGTGAGCAGGAGAGCTCTCTGAGGTGATGGGCCGACATCAGAGAGCTTACATAAGTGAGCGTGACGGCTGACATACATTTTCCTCAAGCCACATCCTGTTTTACACAAATTAAAGCAGCAGGTAGTGGGCAAAGAAAAACAGACTTTAGATTGAGTCAAATCTCACAGAGAATAAGAGAGTATACCGAACTACCTCACTCAAACTCATGATCTGGTGGATATTTGGAGACGAGAGCAAGAAAAGACAGGGTGCATGTCAGAGACGATGTTATTTGTTTAGCCAGGTGTGACAGGTTTTATTGCTCAAACAGCATCGTGGTGTTAAAAATGTGTGAAATGGTGTACCTGTAGGTTTCACTGATTATTCTGGGGTTTTAAATAATGTTTTTAGTTATGAGTACCAGAGTGGTTTGGAGAAAAAAACTAAATGATACCAGGCTAGATTCAAATCCTATACACAAAGTATATTTACAATCAATGGTCTGAAAAGTGTCCGAAAAAAGAACTAAAAGTAAAACTGTAGCAGATTTCCAGTGACTGCATGAAAACCTCAGTCCCCTGAAATTAAACTTTGTCCTTGACCTGGGTGTCTGCCCTGGTCTGGTGCGGTATGTGACATGTGTAAAAGATGTAGATTTATTTGCTGTAAATAGTAAAAAACAGGTTTCAGTATAAAAACTGGCACAGTGTTGAGAGAGAATTTGGTGCTAACGTGCAGATCAGCTCCCCTCAAGAAAACGATCTGGTGACCTGCCGTGGAGCGGGGGCTGTCAGTGTGGAGTGGTGGAAACAGTTTGTCATTGTTTTTCAGAGTGTGAAGGCACCTGGGATTGCTTACGTCTTTTGATCAGAAATAGTCAAAGGTCACTCTGCTGTTTGGGCCATGTTACAGGGAAATTGGCAATTTTTGAGTTTTTCAAAAGTAAAAAGTGTCAAGATACTTTCCAGGAAAGAGCAAAGTTAAAAGAGAGTGTGTTTGTTTCACTGGCGGGGGTCTGGTAGATTTTCTAAGAAATGAAAAGTGTGAACCTTTGTTCCACAGTGGTGGTCCGCCGCTCTGCTCGGCTCCGTGGTGGAAGAAGGGCTTCCGTTTGGTTTTGCTTTGAGGTAAAAGTGATCAGGCTCGAGCATTTTTCCACTATTAGGTTGACTTGCAGTATAACAGTGAATTTACTATAAGAGAGGTGAGACTGCATCATGACTTGATACTATACATTTCATACTGCATTGAATGAATCTTGTATTGACACTTTAAAAATATGTTTTCAGATTCTTGTTCATTCATTCATTCCTTTCATTCTTGTTTGTATATAAATGAAGGTTGAGCATTATCATGAATCAAATTTGAAAAGGTGCACATGCTTCTTTCGCTCTTTCTTTCTTTATTAAATAGTTGTACATATAGTCTATGTAATTTTGCTGTATGAGCTGTTACCCACTAAAACTTTTCATAGACGCAGGCGAGCTGTGCATTGGCTCTTATTCAGCTTTAAAGTGGAATACATTTGATTCTGAAGAATAAAATGCCTGTTTAACTATTTAGATAAACTCAGGTGTTACTAATGATGTTAATTAGGGTTCTGTGGACCTAAATGGAGCAGAACCTTTAATGTCATTAGTTACATTAGTGAACTTGAACAACCAGGTATAGATAGATAGATAGATAGATTTACTTTATTGATCCCAAACTGGGAAATTCCCAGGTATTAATCACTCATCACCATATATTTTCAAATTTGGTCCTTTTAATGTATATTAATGTACTCTGAAGAACGGGCAGCAACGCGAATGAAATTGTGTCAGCAGTTTGGGGTTAATAGGGTTTTCTTCTGCACTGGTGCTTTCCCTTCACTTTTCCCCTTCAAAACCTCTTCCCCTTCACTTTTCCCCTTCACAACCTCTTCCCCTTCACTTTTCCCTTTTCCAGCCGACACACACACGCACATACACACACACACCTGACCTTACACTGAGCAAATCACTGAAAAATAACCTGTTTTGCTCATTTCAAAGGTCCAACTGATGCTCATTTGTGACTGACAGAAATGAATCCCAAACACATCCAGCATCATTTCCATCATCTCAGATTTGAAGGGATATCGGGCTGATCCGTTGTGTCACAAACTGTCCACTCTGCATTTTGAAAACCTCAAGGTGGAAGTACTGTGTGATTTCCAGAGTCAGCTGTCAGTGTGACAGCTGACTCTTTTGCGCACAAGGCATCGAGAAACTGGAAATATCAGACATGTGCCTGACGTGAATTAATTGCCTTTGTTGTTGTTATCCCTGCAAAACAATTTTCTTGGAACCAATATTCAAACAAAATATTCTGTGTGGTGAAATGGCAAAACTGCTTCAAAGATTAGCTTGTGAGTCGACCAAATTTCTCAAGTATAGGTATAGCGCCTATCATCGTTTCTTGCCGTTTAAAGAGAAACGTAGGCTGCTTTGTGAAAGAAAATTATGCAGAGCTTCATCTCTACAGACGAGAAGTGATACTTTCACTTCTCTGAAATGTTTACATAGTGCCTCAGAAGCTCTGCAACTAAATCAGTGTGTTATGTTTCCTGCAGAGTTCAACCTGCCTGCCTGGCCAGACACACAGCGGCGGAAATACTGAAAAAGGACTGGCATGCAAAACACTTCCACTGGCACTGGCCGTGTTTTTCACCTAGAGCAACAAAACATTAAAATAATATATTACTGTTGAGGCGATATGTCCGTGTGCAGGAGAAGACAGGGAAGACAAACGCGTTTAGAACAGGGTTGAGTTTATTTCCTAAGAAAACTTAATTATCTTAAAGTGTTATATGCAATGGGGTCTCAATGCACCCAAAACTGGCAGCATTCCAAAAAAAAGAGAGAGAAATTTTATACAAATGTAACCTAGACAGAAAGAGGAACCGATTAAGAGATTTAGACTTAATTAACTCTTATGGTAACAGTGTTTTTGTACCTGAAAACTGACGACCTATAAACTACATCCTTGAATTATATTTTCTCTAAGTATTCATATATTAATATACAGTTCTCCACATCATCAACCCCCCCCACCCTCACATTGCTCCCAATCAGTATAAGTAGCACAAGTAATGATTACATTTTGTACATTCAGTCTTTTGATATCATATAAATGAACTTATTACAACAAAAACAAACAAAATATAGGTAAACAGCTGAAAAATATTTACTCCAAATCACACAGTCAATAATTTCTCCTATAATATGGCATTATGTTTGCATGTGACAGCAATGGATGAACCAAACACACATCTCTCAAGAGGATCAAAATGCAAGGAAGCAGTCAATAGTGCTAATGTAACACTGTAACAAGTTGCACAGTATTTGGCTGGTGCAGAATGTAGTCCTAACCAACCCTTCTGCCACGTCAACACTGATTTTCTTTACTCTGCCAAATGGCTCTTTAAGCCAGATGGAAATTAAAAAAAAGCAACCATAGCCTTTTTTTTCCCCATCTGGCTTCTAGGTACTTCAAGAATATAGGTAGTACAGGGTTTTGTTTTGTTTTTTTAGGGGTATTTCCAGACCAAGATATCAATCTGTTTCCGTCCATAAGACAGCTAAAGACTGACAGAAGCCTAACCTGATGTAATGAAGTCTGGTGAAGACAGGATGCTTTTTTTGTTGACATGTTACAAGTCAAAGACAGACACAAAGAGACAGACAAAAGATGCACACGAGCACAGACATGCTGGAATGTTGACATAACCATCTGGGAAAATGATGATGAGATGACACACGAGGTGCTCTATGCGATACGCGAAGCGCAAACTCAAACTATCGCTCTCCGTGGCCGAACCAATGGAATGCACGAGTGTTGCGTGGCTGTAGTCGGGGCTCCCTGTGAGGAGCTGCAGAGCTGGAGGCTGAAACGTGAATCTGTCCCCCGCCGTCATACCCAAGGCGACAGCTCCTTCGCTCATACGATGCACGTGCACCAGTGAGACCTTTGTCACAGCAGCCATTTTGACATGAAATAGCAGGGTAAACGTTGCATTCAGGTCGAGCAGAGCCACAGTCCTGCTGTTGTGCACTCTGGTTCACCGGAAAGGCTCTGCCAACCTTAAATGGAATGCAACCTTAATTTGGTTGGTGATTTTGAATGTCTGGCCCTTTTGCTACACGATACCCATAATTCACATGTCAACAAACCATTTTGCAAATCATGCTGGGGAACTAAACATTTCACAACATATAATCAAAATCCCTCCATTTTTCAAATCTGAATTTTTGGTTCTCAGTGGAATGAATGGAAACCAACAGCCAGATACAAGGCAGGGAAAAATGATATGGGAGTTCTAACATGATTGCCTGCTTTGGGAAAAGATTAGCAGAAACATGAAGTACATTTTGTGGATATGAGGCTAAACATGCAACCGGTACAGTCATTAGCAACACCTGTGCTTATGCTGCTTTTTCCGTGTGAACATGGTTGCTGCAAAAAAGGTCTGTTCTATTGAAACAACTGTACTTTTAATCCCAGGGGTCCAAGATCACACACATGACCAGGCTGATACAGGCAATTAGGTGAGATCCACAGTGCCCTGTTTTGAACCATATATTACTCTTTTGGCCTGTTGCTTACTGTACACATTAGATGGCTCTAGATGGGTGCCACAGGGAGGGACGAGGTGCGGGGATTGATGCTCTCCTCACATACCAGACTAAATCATGATGCAGCCACTGCTGATAAGCGCTGATAAGCATCAACATGAGTATCAGGTGGAATCAGGTGGTTTCCTTAGAAAACTACTATTTTTCCCTGTGAGTCATGAGCCCCTTTCACACTATGATTAGCCCTGGGCTTTCTGTCATTTCACACTTGTAACTTAGAACTTGGGATATCCCCGGTCTTAGTCTGGGACTAACTAAAGCCCACTCTAGAACAGGGTTGTACCCAAAAGTCAGGGTTAAGGTCTGCTTTGTGAATCAGGGTTAGATTAAAGGTTAGACCAAAGGCAATATAATACTTGTGAAATGCAATAAAATGTTTGTTGCCCAATCAAAACTGTGCTACAGTGTTCTGAGGACCTTAACCCCAAAATTCCACCTTAAATGGGAAGCCTTAACCCTGGGCTAAATGTAAAGTCTGGGTTCTTAGGTACAAGTGTGAACCGAGGCTGACCTGAGATCTGGGCTACAGGGCCAAGTGTGAAAAGGGATATAGTGATATTCAAATGGCCATGTGAGCTAACCAATGACCCTGATCATTACTGTAATTGTCAGACATGATTTGCAAATCTGTATAAGTTGTAGGATCCTTTACCGGGTGTGGATAAAACAGAAAGATAAATCCATGACACACCAGTCTCCAATTCAGCTTACCTGGAACAAACATATAAACTTCCAATCAGGCATCAAAAGACAGAGCACTGGAATATTATTTGGCTATACACACCTCTATGTACACCAGTACTGCTGCACGAGGGTGTAAATAAAATTGGACGTACCTAACAGATAGTAGAACAGATTCATGTTGTCAACAGGGCACAACTTCAGGTGCAAATCTAATTTTACCCCAATGATGTGTTCAGTGTCTAACGGACGGATTCTTGGAAACATAAAGACATAAACGGATATCGCGATGCAGACGCATACATAACAAAAACAATCATACACACACACACACATAGCTTTGGCACTCAGACAGCGAAAAAGTAAGGAATGGACAATGCAACATTTAGTAAGGAAGGCTAAACTTGGAAGAAAGGCACCACCAAATTAAAACAAAATGTATGTACACAAGCCGCCTAACGTGTATAAAATAACATAAAATAAATGCAGTGAAAAGCACATAAAGGAATAGGGGAGGAGATGAGAATGGCTGAGATGCAAATGCCATGGATATGTAGACATAGACATACACAAACACTCTCACGCCATAGTCCAATAAGTACGTTCCAGCCATAGATGATTCACTGATAATAATTAAAAAATAATAATAATAATAATAACAATAAAAAGTCTCCACTTGGTTGGAATAGGTTTTGGTAGAGGGCAGAGAGAACTGTACTACCCATGAGCCTCCTCTTCCGTGGAGCTCTCCTGGGCTTTACTGCCACCTGTGGAACCCGACCAATGAGAGGAGAGCTGGGGTGAGTGAGGGATGATGACATCACACCGACACAACAACACAGAGAGCTCTCAGCTGACGGAAGAGCCGCTCCGGCAGCCAGATTGGAGGCATTCAGCTCTGCTCTGCTGTTTTTTTTTTTTTTTTTAATTTTGAAAATCAAAATGACAAGGCTGGAAGCTCCTGCACCGTAACCTTGTTATTCTGATGATGCTCTGAGGTGCTTTGGAAGTTTCTGTTCCCACTGTCTCTTGTGGATTCCTGTTTGCTTTTTCACCAGGAAATGATAGTTTCATCATCAATGCATCTAATGAATTTGAATAAATGAAACTTGTAAGTTAGCCAGCAGTCTATCTAACTATTGTTTTTGTTTTGTTTTTAGCTGTGCTACCTTGCTACCTAGCCTTAACTGTGTTCACTTTTAACCGGACATACGCCTAATGTTCTTTGTCTTCTTCTATGTGTGTATTTGTATATTTGCATTTGCATATTGTTACTTATATTGCTTGTGTTTTTGTTACCTGACTATGTAAATTAGCATTCTTGCCAACTCCAGCATGTTTTCATCTTGTGTTTTCTACTGATGTTCATCAATGTGCTCTGTCCTTATCAAATAAACAAATAAAATAAATAAATAAATGAACTAGCCAGCAAGCCAATTAAACAAAGGACCTTTGAAGGAGTAACTAAACCCAAAAGCCAAACGTCTCTGGTGACAAGTGATGACATCACCTGCCACCAAAGACCAGACACCCTGCTTTTCACCATTACAGGTCAGGCGTCACAGACATGTGGGTCTGGGCTTTAGTTACACTTCAAGCACTGTTCAAGCTCAAATGACCTAAACACAAAATCAAGCAGATGTATCAGACAGGCACACTGATCTACAGATTATGAACGTTTATCTCATGTGCTGTTGAAAGTTGTAAGTTCAGGATATGGCCACAACGGGGCAATACTGCTTCACCTGAGAGCCCTCTAGTCCCAGGACAACGGACAAACCTTTAACGACATTGCAATGCCACCTCACAGCAATGGGATTCCTGCCCGGTCTGTTTTTTTTTGTTTGTTTTTTGTTAGGAGGGGCATTGCAACAGTCATTTCAGGTCAGACATGCGGTCTCTGTGAGGGACAGTGCAGGGGGAGCGACAACATACTGTAGGTGTACATACCTAACAAAGAGAGCTCAGATGTGCTCAGGGAGGAACAGAAATGTGCAATGACAATAGATATAGAGGAAACGGAGGTTATGAAGCCTCTCCACAAGCACACCCACATATATCAGTGCACACCACCATTCATATCACCAGAGAAAGCATGAGTTTGTTGAACATAATGGACACCAAGTGAGCTCTGAACAAAACAAGGAGAATTTTGTAGGCAGAAACCGTCCTGAATTCAGTCATAATGTCACTGCCTTCATGAATCAATCAAGAATGGGACACTGTATATGATATTTATACTAATGCATATGTACCAATATAAAGGTACCAATTAATGTGCATGGAAAACTGTGTTCTCCTTGGAGCCATTTTGTTAAGAGACACCGGGTGTGCCTGTGTGTGTGTGTGTGTGTGTGTGTGTGTGTGTGTGTGTGTGTGTGTGTGTGTGTGTGTGTGTGTGTGTGTGTGTGTGTGTGTGTGTGTGTGTGCGTGTGTGTGTGTGTAATATATGTGGGTGTCTGTTGTCATGCCAGAGACAGGCTGCATTTTATTTACCTCATGCAAAAAATACTAACAGTAGTTCTCAATGGTATCAAAGAATGAAAAGTTTACAGGGAACTCTGGGAGGGCCAGAGAAGAGGAGAAGAGTGGACATGGAGGCAAGCAAAGGGGGGAAAAAAGAGAAAGAGAGAGAACAGTTATACTTCTTAGTTCAGCTGAAGGTGAACAGGTAACTAATAACATGCTTATTCAGATAGAAATAGATATTATTAGTCAGAGATTGACACTGCAGTCAAAACAGAAACAAGAGCAATCACTTCAAACGCTTATCTGAGGAAGGCGGCATGTAACATGACAAACTGTGAAAAACACAGATCTTTCGGAGATTCAACAGACGCACGCGGCTCTGGAGTGCAAAAAGGGGCTACCTTGCGTGGTGTTTCTGTCGTTGAGGAGCTTCGTCTGGCTGTTGGGCAGAATCTTAATCTCGGGGGGATCCGGACTCTGAGCCACACGCGACGCCATGAGAGCATTCAGATACTGTAGACGTGTCACCTGCAGCACAGCCACACAACAAAAGATGGGGAAAGTGGATTTGTGTCGTGCAACATGAGGTCTGTGGTGTAAAATGAGGTCAGAATCAAGGTCAGAACAAAAACAATAGAATACGTGTTTGTTGGCCCATCAAAACGGTGCTACAGGCGCTCTGAGGACCTTAGCGTGGGCCTTAGTGTGAGTCAAGGCTCACCTCAGCCCGGGGCTCCAGCTCACCCACGGCTTAGTTTGCCTCCAGCTAAGGAATGCAAGTGTGATAAGGGCTATTGTGAGCTACCTTGTTTTCACATACACACACATACACTCTGTGCTCTGAAGGTCTCAACAGCAAATTGCTTGAAAAATGTTAATTTGACCAATCACAAGTTCGATCACACAAACGTCCATTCATACAAAAATGCACGTCCTGTAAGTAAAAATGGAAAAGTATTTCAACGATGAATGGATGTGTCTCTTTTGTTTGAACAACACCAGGAAACATGTTTGTGAGGGCACAGAAAACACTAACAACTATGTCCAAGAATGCTACATGATCGACACACTTCACTATTTGTGCGCTGCCTTTAGATATTTGACATGGAACTGTTCTGTCATGTTCATGTTGCAGCCGCTGCGCACATTAAACCACTGAAAAACATGACTCACTGCTGCGTACTGTAAAATGATGTAGCCTTTTCAAGGGTATTTTTTCCTTTCCAGTTACATTTATCATGATGTATCATAGATGATTATCTTACAGTATATCACATCTCGCACAATCAACTGTTTCTATGAATTTCGCTGCCATGGTTACCCGGTGATTCCCACCCCGAATGCTCACCCTTGTATGGCAGAACCTTGTATGACTCAATTGACGTTTTTTCCAGTTAGTTGGTACTTTTTGTATAAATGACCCATAACTCCGTCAACAAGGATTCTTTGGCACGCTATCTCTTGTTGTATTCACATCCTTTGTGTTCAACTGCAAACGATCAAGTACAGAGTGTAAAAAAAAAAAAAAAGTTGTGTGCAGTTGTGTGATCTGCTGTGGAAGTTTCGGTACTGGCCTCCCATTATGACTAAAGGTTAAAACTGATGTTTAAATGACAGGTAAAGTGAAGTTTACACACACACACACACACATGCAGTGAAAGAGCTGGCAAGGCGTTCCTCCACAAATGGCGTACCGGCTCAAAACGCAATCCGGCAGGACATCAGCTTCACATCCCGTGCACTCCTTTTCCAATGCAGTAAGTAAGTAAGTAACAGCACGAACAGCGTAAACACACACACACACACACACAAAATACCCGTATGAGCTGCAGGTCAGTGAGAGCTCGGACGGTGTAGTCAGGACAATAGCTGGACGGGCTTGTAGCGTCTCCTAACTCGAACGGATCCCTGGGAGAGTGACGGTGGGTCGACACCGGAGACTGGTGCACTGTTATCACCCAAACACACACACACACACACACACACACACACACACAGAGTCAACTCTTTGTTTGCACAAATTTCTACCATGATGCTATCACTGTCACTTTTAGCTACTGTATTTGTAACCTCATTTATATAACCACAGCATGGACAGTCTCATTATTCAAATGTTGTCATCAAATACTAACTAATCTAAAGGTGACCGAGGCTGTGTGCTTCAGTTATTTACTGCATGAAAAATGATTAAGCTTGTGCTGTGGACTCGTATTAAGAGGGGATCATCTCAGGTGGCAGGTGTTCCTGTAATTCCACCTCTCACCTGAAGATGGTGCTGTGAGAGCAGACACGCCGTAGTATGTAAATGCCCCGTTCTCAAACTTCAGCCCCTCTTTACCGATCTCCACCTCCACACGGCCCTGAGGAAACACACATCCAGCATGCAGTATCCATCATTTACAAAGGGTTATATTTCCTCATTCTTTCGCTGGCAAAATAGTGAATAAAAAAAATCATTGTTAGAGTTGTTAGAAACCCAGGACACCAATAACCGATATCAGGGTATTATCAGAATTTACAGTATTAGAAATGCCAAAACAAACCTTTTTTGAATTGACAAATGTTTAATTAACATTATTGGATTGGTAAAAAAAAAATGCAAAAAACACAATGACCAGAAAATTAAAGCAAAATGACATGGAAATAAAAAATGCAAGAAAACTATATTTGTCATTAGTAAATTATATATTGAAACATTAGATCAGTGGTGCTTGTGAAAGCTTGATGCCTTTCATAAGCATTTAAATCCACTAAAACTGAAACAAAAATCCCTGATATAAATCAGGGCTGGGCGATTAATAGAATTTTATTTTCAGTTAGGATTTTGGCTTCCAACGTTTATGAAAACATAAATAAAATGGGTTGGCAATGGTGCTCTCGTTTTGTCTTGTGTTGTAAATTCAGCATACCGCCTTGCTGTGCAGAGGTGTGTGTTCACCCCTCACTAAAAGCCCCAATTCAAACAGCCTGTGGCATGTTAAAAGCCACTGTTAAAAAATAAATAAAGTTTTTTCTGAAAGTTCACTAAATGCATGATGTTCCCAAAGGCAATGGGTAATCGTGTTAAATCATCATGATCTCAATTGCAATTGTGATTTTTGCCATCATCAGGCAGACCTGGCATTAATGATGCTATGCAGAGCCAATACAGTCTTTTCCAAAAACAGACGTACCTGCAGCAGCAGGATAAAGTAGTCCACCGGGTGGTTGCGTGTGTAGAGATAGTGGTCTGGACTCAGTCGGTTGCTGGGGTCAAAGTGCACTTCCTGGTTGACACTGGGGTGACGGAGCAGGTGGAACAGGACCTTCTCAGACACGCGTCCAGGGCTGAAGTGCTCCACTTCTACATGGGACAGGGGCCACGGACAGATACAC
>OMLB01057018.1:0-10960 GCA_900302555.1 Myripristis jacobus
ACATCCGTCCGTTTAAGAACAAATACTTTGAAACCTACATGGCAGATTTTCATGCTCCTCACAGGATGAACCCTGTTAAAGAGTAACTCAACACTAAACCTCCTGGTTACTGACCTGACTCCACACCCCCTCAGTGATGCAGCAGCAGGTACTTTTAGCAGCTGTCTGTGGCAACGTACCTGCAGGTGGCGCTAAAGGAAAGACCATAAAATTCACCAAAATCAAGAAGAGTCTTCCTTCGGGGAGCATGAGGGCACCCACCAAATATCATGGCAGTCAAATAGATTTTGTGATGTCTTGTGATGTGCAAAGTTGACATTTTGGACGTACCTGTGGTCACGTGACTGATGGGGTGTCGGACGGAGGTGCAACTGAACGTTTCAACCCCTAGAGGGCAGTGCACCACATGTTTCCTGCTTGCCTCTACTCGCTCTTTAAGTTTGTTGACCCTATGACCTTTCCTGTGGTGCCATCCTGAGGCCAGCATGTCAACTTTGCACACAACACATCACAAAATCTTGTCGAGTGCCATGATATTTGCTGAGTGCACTCATGCTCCCCAAAGAAAGATTCTTCTTGACTTTGGTGATTTTACGCTCTCCCCTCTAGCACCACCCTCAGGCCAAACATTTCATGTATACACAACATACAGTACCTCCAAATGTAATGAACAGACTGCCAAATCATTTGCCTTAAGTTCTTTGCAGAATGAACCCCGTCGGTTTTGGCATCACCTTTCCTCTAGCGCCATCTTCAGGGCAAAGTGTCACGTTTGACATTTTTATTTCTTTATTTAACTATTATTTAACCAGGTAAGTCATTAAAAACAAACAAAATCTACTGAGCGGCTGCAGATGAAATTTGGAAAGCACTTTCCTGCTCCCCTGAGGATGAACCATGTCCACTTTGGTGACCTCTTGACCTTTTCCTCTAGCGCCACCCTCAGTCCAAAATGTATAAATCCCACTCTGCCACTACTGTCATTCCCAACCAAACCACTCAGTTGGCCCCTGAAATTAATTAAACCCCTGTTGTGCATGTACAGCTGCAGGATACAGTCTTTTAATGCCAACCAGAGATAAAACACCAAAGTTTCCAGGACAGCCACACTTTCCCCTCTCCTCTTCCCTTAAATTTACCATTAAGCACCTTCAAAGTGATAAAAAAAAACCCACATTTTTCCGTGTGACAGGACAGAGTCTCCTCCATGTTGTGCCTCTGCTGAAGCTCCGTCACTCTGACACTGAGGGAAACCTTCAAAGCCAAGACGCTGTTGTTTTGTTTTATGGCAAATAGAAAAGATCTGCATGTCTGGTGCGTCGTTTTGTTCACGTTTCCCTGTAATTCAGCAGCACATATGTTCGGGATCTTTGGAAACCTCCGGATCTCAGCTCGGATTTAAAATAAAGTTCTGTGGGTCTGAACAAAGCCCAGCCACACGGCGATGCGTTTGTGAACCCGCCGGTGCTTCTGCAAATTGCTCCTGTGCTTTGTTCAGGCTAAAGCATAATTACACAGTTGACGATTAGCGAAATTCGACAGCTGAGTCCCATCGCTGCCGCTCTTAATCTTCTCAGTCAGATTGCCGGTGACACCTGGAGAAGTTTTAGTCAAAAAGCAACAAACACTGAGCTCAGGAGTGATTTGGATGCCTAGCACCACACGCAGAACAAACTACTGCTGCAAAAAGGCTTCGCGCACTGAGAGATGACTGACACTCGCCTCTTTCTCCGAGATTGCGAGCTATTGTGAGTGTCAGTCATCTCTCTGTGTGCGTGGCGTCTCCTTTTTCCAAGATTGACACGGTGAGAAATAAAAATACGCTCTACGGATCTATTTTGGGAAAACATCACTTAAAAGGTTATCATTTATTAATATTTATACCTTCCAGAGAATCCATTCCTTAAAAGTCGTATTGTTTTGTCGCAGATGCACTCGGGTTGTTTCTTGCGTATCATCATTTTATAGGTGGAAGTGTTGCTTTTCTTTTTTTTTCCCCATCAGTGTATGTCTCACTTTTGGAACCAAAATCTCATAATTACACAAGTGAGTGAATAACAACTGCATTCTCTGTTGTGTATTACACAATAGGAAGCTTCTGCCAAGCAATGTGATTGGTCAAACAAGCGCTCCAGCTGTGTGGACGATTCCCAAAAAGAACAACTCTGCGCTGCGATTTATTAGTTGCCGTGCCAACTCTTGACGCAACCGGGGACTTAATTAGAGAGAAAACACACAAAGAGAAGAAGAAACAATCACTGGTTATGTATGCGGCACTTTGGAGGAAACTTTGGAGGCAGTACACGTCGCTAACTGTTATATTACTTACAAGATTTTTTTTTTTTTTCCTGTGATTGCAGGTACTTTGATGCTGCCAGCGGTGTGCAGTTTGAACATATTGCCTCGTCATCATATCCGTAATCACAGTAATGAACGCCGTCCCGGGTATTATTGCTGAATTGCAGACCTCAGTGCTGATCCGCCTCCGTGTTTTATACTCGGTGCTAAACACGACAGACGAAATCCAATATAGACAAAGCCAATGATTGGCGTCCCAGCCGGCGTTCCTGCCCATGGGCTGTGGTAACAGTAATCTTTTAGTTTGTACTGCAGGATTTTGACAAGCGATTCTCAACATTAGGCTCCAGTAAAGCCCCACTCCGCAATACATACATGTGATTGTATTTAAAGTGCCTGACAGCGGCTGGAGGGCATGTGTTTTGCAGTGTGGGAGGCCTCCACAGGAATTAAAACCCCCAACCCCGGCAGTGTTAAGCTCCCCGCTAGGCTCTGCAGGGAGGTAATCCCCTGAAACTGAAAAAAATCTCGGTTAACAAGTAATTTCACCTCATCCTCAGTGTTAAAATCTTATTTTTTATGTCGCAGAAGGTCAAAGAAGGTTAAAGAATTCTGCCAGTGGGATGAGATAATCCCACTTGTTTCCAGTGCAGTTTCACTTGTTTCAGGATTTTTTTCTGGGGACGAGTAGAAATATGTTTAAACAAGGCAGAGTAAAGCAGGACAATTTTATTTATGAGGTAGATTCAAGGTGGTGTACAAAGAAAATTCAAACAAAACAGCACCAATAAAAATTAACAATTGAATTACAATGATTTATAAAAAAGGAAAGAAAAGAAAAATCATCAGTAACCAAAAGATTTACCTTTAGTCTGGATTTCAAAATTGTCGGGGCATTTCTAAGATCATGTGGAAGTTAGTTCCAATGACTTAAAAAAAAAAAAGTAAGATAAAAAACAAGTAGATCAGGCCACCAGGATGAGAAAAATGACATTTGATTCAAGGAAATTCTGAAAACAAATTGATAAAAACAAGATTTGAGCACTGAAAATAAGACCGGATGATTTGTTAATATGTAAAGTTTTAGTGCCGTTCTCTATCGTCACATTTTGTTGTATTTTCACAAATCCCACAGTGGTGCTGCAACACCAGTGAGCCAAACATGAGTCGTATAGTCCTATCATCATTATTTTCACAGGGAAAACGGTTGCAAACAACATCCTGTTAGGCGCCAGGTTGAGTTCTCCTTTAAGAACGAGACGCCGACTAGGTAGCGGCTTGAAATATTTCCCTCCTGGAATGACCTCATCAACAATATTTCTTCTTAACCTGCTTTTAAACGAGTGCTTGGAGTCAGTTTCCTTTTCCAGTGGTTAAGAACAGAGCAAGCAGTGGCGCCAAATATTGCCGCCGTTCTCTGACTACGGATTGGGCCTTTAAGAGTCTTACTGGCACCGAGCTTATCTCCAACCTAATCCAATTACAATAACCAACAGCCCAGTCATAAGGCTGTCAAGACTGTAAGCCTATTACAATAGATCCCGTTCTCTCAGATTGGCGGTGGGGATAGAATAGGCAGAGAGGGATTGGGAGAAACAGGGAAAGAGAGTAAATGACTTTAGCGGAGAGAGAGAGAGAGAGAAGAGAGAGAGAGATGGGAACGAGTGTGGGTGCATCAGAGCAGTATTGTGCGTGAGGGAAAGTGAAAAAGAGATTGACACATAAAAGGAGAAAGTGAGTATGAATATGTGCGAGGCTGAGAGGGACAGGAAACAAAGAGATTTAGGGATGTGTGTGAAACATGGGGGGGATTGTTATGCATTGTGATGTATTGTGCTCTGCAGTAACAATATTGTACAGTTTTGACAATCAAACCAACACAGCAGCTTTGGAGTGACAGAAGTTTGGAGCCCATGAATGCACCGTGAGCAAAGTTTTGTGTTTTCTCTCCGTTCTCTCTGTGCCGACTAGAAAAACACACCATGACCAACCCTCCCCTCCTCACCCGACTCCAACAAGTCCTCCAACCCTGAGGACCACACAGGTCATGTGATCCAACCTTCTGATACGACCTCCAGGAGTGGCCACATACCCAGCTAGCCACTAAACGTAGTGTTGAGGTTCGGGTTTAGGGTTAGGGTTAGGGTTAAGAAAAAAGCAATATTAGAAGCTTAATGTTTAACAAAAACTTGTTGTTGTGCAATTACAACTAGAGAATATTAGCTAATATTAGCTTCCTTAAAGCAAACACTGTTGAGCTTGGAATCGAACCCGGGTCGCCTCACCGACCTCCTGATGCAGGGTTTTTATCGTGCTGTAATTAAGAGGACCACTAGAGGGCACTTAATTTTAAAACATAACTACAGCTCATAATAACCTGCTGCACAAATGAAATATTAGGTCTTTTTTTTTTTTTTTACAGGAGGACAGTCTCAAATGGACTCAACTGTTTGTTTGTTTTTACTCATAACTGATTAAAAGATCCAAATTTCTAATCCTTAACATCAGCCCGTTCTTGGGTCTATTTTGGGGTTCCTCAGGGATCCGTTCTAGGTCCTCTGTTAATCCCTCTCTGGACATTGCATCAGTATTATCAAAGGAGGTCAGTAATCCTTTTTGTTTTGTTTCCTATGACCGTCTACTATTTGAATCGGTTATTTGAATGGTGGCATAAATTCCATTTTGAAACTAAATGTTCCTTGTAATTGAGATGCCAGGTGTACAAACCAGTGTGAAAGAACTGGAATCAGAATCACCCATGAGACTTAACTCAAAATACAGCCGGTAATGTCTGCCTATATTGTTGTAGGCACAGCAGGAGAAAATCACTGCCCTGTTTGCTCCAGGCCGGATAAAACTGCCGTGGTGCTGAGGCAATAAATACCAAACACCAGAGCTCCCCTGCTAATGCTAATGCTGTCAGAAAGGGCTTTATTGTCATTCTAAACACCTCTCGGTAATATTATTCATAATAATAGGATTCTCTTCCACTCTAATTTGAATTCTGTGTTTTGGCAAATGAAAGATAGATGGCAACTTTCTTCTGCTCCATGCATATTAAAGTGGAAATGCTCATTTTCAGCCCATAGCTGCAAAGAGCTCATTTATCAAGCCGTCTCTTAATTTTCAATCACTGCAAAGTTTCTGAAAAGGTCTCAGGTCAGAAATCCTGGGTGTCATCTTTTATTTAAATCTTCTGACAAACTCAGAAAGAGAATATCCAAAACATTCATACACACACACATCTTCAGGTTTACGTCCTGAACCAAACACTGCAATGCGTTTCTTTTTTCCTGGCCAAACTCCAAACATAAGTACTGCAGCTGCGGAGGTTTGAATACATTGGATATTTCTGAGAACCAGGTTATTACAGTTGGTCCGGAGGTATTAGATACTCTGTGCCTCAATATGTCACTGATGTACTTCCTCCCTTTGAGACCACCAATGCTCTCCATTCAAAGGCTGAGTTCTAAATTGTTCACTATCCACTATATAGACTGCTGTGCAGTGTGTCGGTCATTTTGATGTCCAATTTTCAATGGGAAATTCTATTCACCATGTTTTTCCAACACTCCTCATGCAGCTGACTTCATTCATAGCTGGTTAACATACATTGATTTGTTATCTTAGATATAACATGCTAGCTTGCTCTTGTGTCTTTTCCGGCGTCCCTCAGGGTTCATGTCAAGGTCCTTGGTTATTTCACTAAATACGCTCCACTTTATAATATTTCTGATTATAACATGTACTATAACTACAGTGCATCATGTCGTTCCCATGCCGCCCAACAACACATACACAGACACACGCACACACACACACACACACGCACACACACACATGCACACACACTGAGTAGAATTCTATTAATAAACCCGACTTGATGTGAGAAAGAGAGACAAAGAGAGGCTGATAGAAAGACATTGAGTATGAGTGAGAGAGACAGAGCGACAAGCCGTTTGATAAATACACCGCCCACACACACACACACACACACACACTAATCCTAGTTGACAATCTTGATCCCCAGACCTCTTTGAGACCCTCCAGCACTGAGAGGTTACAACAGAAAGCTGTCAACCATCAACACACCAATTCCAGGCCTGTGATTCACACACACACACAGATTAACATCACCACATACACATAAACTAACGCAACAAACACTAGCATGGACACACACACTCCCCACAGAGTCAGACACACTTGAATGTTGCACACGCATTCACAGAAGCATGCGTAAACGAAACACACACACACACAAATCAGAAAGTGTGTAATCAAGCCTATCAGGGCGTCCCCCTGCAGAGCAGAGCTGTCACTTCAGAGCCGCTCGTCACACGTGAAGCAGAGTGGATGACACCAGCATCTTAAAACACACCGCTCGACTCTCTGAACAAACACTCACATCTATTCTTACAACACCGCTGGCAGCCAGGATAACACTTCAATCAGCGCAGACAAAAATAAATCTTTACTTTGGAAATTAAACTTGATGCATCACCTGAGCTTTAGCGCTGCCACCATCTTCACAGAAAACAGGATTTATACGTGATAAAAGCAGCATCCGTGAGTTTCAGCAGCAAGTTCAGATGGAGTCTGGTCTGTGAAGGCTTTGTGTAACACACACACACAAATAAACCACATGCCACAGACTCAGAAACTAAACAAATGCCGACTTTGATTTCCACCCAAATTCAACAAGGCTACCTCAGCTCCACAAATATGAGAAGCAGAGGAAGCCTGCCGTTCATTACTTAGGAACAAATCTATGCTAAATCTGAAAAACCCTGTCTTCATGTCGGCTTGTTTTCTGTCCACATGTGTTTTCTCGTGTGCTCAGCTCTTCTCCTGCCATTTTCAGATTCATCCACTCGAGAGAGAGAGTTTTGAAAAAGCTCCGCAGGGATTCCAGATTTCTCCTGATTCGTATGAACTTGAACATATGAACATCAGTTTTCTCCAAACACCCCATCAGCTGTCTTCAGGGTTTTATTTTCACCTATCATGCATTGCTAAATTCATGTTTTGCTTACTGTAAAAGTAGAGTTTCAGTTTACTCCTTTTGATTTTGTTGACTATAATTGCTTCCTGTTTTATTTTCTAGTTTAAACTATCTTGATGTCATCTTAAGGATCAAATAGATGCCAAATTATTTAACCAGCACCATCCATACACCCCAACTGTCCAAACTGGCTGATATTTTATGGTGTGTGTCCAGCCTTTCTTATAATGCTCAAATTCAAGTACGCTGCATTTTACTGTGTGGTTTCAGTGGAAGTTACAGACCGTAGCATCAGCATTTAGTGTGTTTCACTGCAATAATCCTGCATACACCCTAAACCTGCACCTATACTGTTGGCCGGTCATACTACCAGTGGAGCACATCTGATGTTTTGCATGGAAAAGCTTCTTCTGCAAAGTAATAAGTGACTCCAGCCGTCAGATAAACGCAGAGCAGGAAAATGTTTAAGTTAAGAAAAGCAGTGCACCTGAATGAGCGGAGAAGTGAAGCGTACTGAAAAATCACAGCGGCTGAACGACAGAGGCTTTTTAAAGGAGCGCAGAGCAACTCCAGGTCTTCTCCTGACGAGTTCATAAAACAAAATGAGAGAATCTAGAGAGTGGATTTTCTCCACGCCTTTTATAGATATTGAACAGTGAACTTCAGGTAATGATATTTTCCAGAAAGGTTAGCCTGCAGAGTGCTTTTGCAGAAGAGTGAAAATTAAATTGAAAGTTATGGCACTGAAACTAAAATGTACTGTGTGTTGCTGCTGTCGTCTCTCAAGCAGCGGTTTGCTCAATAATCTCAGAGTTGGAGAAAAAAAACAACAAAACGAAAACGATAAAAAAGGCATGCAGTTGAATCAACTGCTTCAATTTGAGCTGAATTCCTCCACCGGCTGACGACGCTGCAATCAGAACAAAGCTGGAGACTGTCATCTGAAGTGTCTTCTCTGTCTTCCAAGCACATTCATCACTTTGGAAACGAGCTCTTCCTTTGTATCCAGTGCGGCGCCGTGATCGCATTGTAATTAACCATTCACATCCACTCAATCCATCAAAATTCCCTCTGTGATTGACATAATTATCTCCGCCAGGCAGCAGCCTAGAGGGGATCGTGTGCTCAGTCGTGTGCATCAGTCCATGTGTGTGTGTGTGTGTGTGTGTGTGACTGCAGCTAATCTCCTATTCTGCTGAGCCTATCAGCCTAATATGTTTTGTATGCAGTTATGACTGCATGATCAAGGACCTCTGATCTGCAGAGTTTTATTCATTTACTGCTGTTTTTTTGTGTTTCTGTTGTGCTTGTTTTGCAGGTGCAAACAGAACAGAATGCATCTCCATTGCCAACTCCACATCCAAACCCCACACCGCCACCTGCGGGGTCCCCCAGGGGCCTGTGCTTGGCCCCCGTCCTCTTCACCCTTTACCTTCTCCCCCTGGGCCAAGTCATCAGCCGACATGGAATGTCATTTCATTGCTATGCGGACGACACACAGCTATATGTCAAACAGCAACAGCCCCGTCACCATCATCATCATCATCACCACCACTCACCATCTGTCTGGAGGAGATAAAGGTATGGATGGAGCACAACTTCCTTCAACTAAACAGCTCCAAAACAGAAGCAATCATGATCAGCACCCAATCATCATCCACAGTCAGCATCACCTTCTCTGGCCACAGCATCCCCCTCTCCTCCCTCAGTTACTAACCTCGGTGTCAGGATGGACCCTCAACGCACACACCTCTGAATCCCACATAAATCATCTCTGCAAGATTTCTTTCCACCATCTCCGCAACATCGCTAAGCTCCGCCCCCACTCTCACCCTCCCAGATGCCGAAGAACTGGTCCGTCTCTTCCAGACTGGAGCACCGTGATGCACCTCTCATCGGGATCTCTGGCAAGAGTCTCCAGAGGCTCCAATCCATCCAAAACTCTGCAGCTGGGATCCTGATGAGAGCGCGGAAATATGAACATATCACACCCATCCTTCACTCCCTTCACTTTAGGAGAGCTTTTAACCTTTAATCTTTGTTCTCTCACCTAGTTGCTGTTTTCATCCTCTCTGTTATCTTGATCTTACCCTTAGTCCTGATTCTTTTATCTGTTTCTTTTAAATTGTAGCACTTGTACCACGATTTGTTTTAAATGTAAAATGCATTACAAATAAAATGTATTATCAATATTATTATTATTATTATTATTATTATTATTGTTAAGTGCAAGACAAATAAAGACATTATTCTGATTTTTCACATTCCTCTTCTTCTTTTTTTCTTCTTATTATTATTCTTATTATAGAAACAGCAACCAAGGGAGGCTGGACTGGTGCTGGATTGATAATTTGTGGTATGAGTTTACATCGCTAATGACAACCTTCCTATAATCAGCATTTCCATATTTCATTACACATCATTTTACATGTATATGTTGTTTGCTTGGTAAAAAGTGGAGTGTTAGGAGTTTCCAACGGCGCGGGTGGAAATCGGACCTGTGGCTGTACGCGTGGAGTCACACAAGACGTCAGTGTTCCTGGTTGAAGAAGAAGAAGCTCATTTGCTGCAGTCGAGCTCTGATGTATCTCAATCAAACCTCAGCGGCGGCGCCTTCATCTCCCCGCCTTCAAACGTCTCGCTTTGAACCGTCGACTCGCGCTGACGGATATTCCCGCCTGGCAGTGAACGCAGCATCCAGAGCGCCTGCGACCGCCTGCCAAAAAACCATCGCTGATGAGACTCTGGCACTTTTCTCTCTCTGTTGCTTTTTCTTTTTCTCTCTCTTTTCTTTTTTTTTTTTCTCTCAGCAACCAAAGCCTGTCAAACTTCCCCAATTTTTCCAAACATTGATGAGCGTGGAGACTTAAAAACCAGCCCGCAGCCAAACGCCGCCGCTGTTAAATTAGCCTCGGTCACACTTGACTGTGCAGCTGTCTTGTTCCGCACACACACACACACACACACGCTACAATCAGAAAGAAAAAATCACATTTGATTAGTAAAACAGTGGAAGTGGCTGGTGAATTTTGCAAAAGGATGAATCGGTTGTTTTTGCAGTCCTGCTGGGTGGCTGAGACAATGAGGGCAGATTTGCTGTTGGATTCAGGAATTCAGCGTCAAGGGAAGTGTGTGTGTGTGTGTGTGTGTGCATGTGTGTGTGTGCGTATGCATGTGTGTGTGTGAAAGGTTCGCTTCCTCCCTTGGAGTGCCGCCAAGCCTCCTACCTCAGCAGCTTGGCTCTCACCCCAGACACCCTGTTTCTATCCCGACAAGACAAGCCTCCAAGCATGAAAAGAACCTGGAATTGGCTTTATTTGAAATTATTTCATTCATTTATTTATTGAACATTTAACCAAAAATAAAGAAATAAATAAAAAAATAGAGAGAATAAACCTGCCGTCTCCGAGCCGCGCTGGAACCAATTGGCTAAAACATAAGCACCTTTGTGTTATTGGGGGACTGAAAGCTCACATTAAACTCAAAGTTACCTCTCTGCCTCCATCCCTCACACACACACACACACACACACACACACACACACACACACACACACACACACAGCTGAAGTGGTGCAGATAACGGCTCCAGCGGTTGCAGTGCAGTGAATGGGGAATCAGGTCAGGTCAGGGATGCTGTGTGTGTGTGTGTGTGTCT